>JANHAA010000251.1:0-41283 GCA_026225975.1 Clarireedia hainanense | reverse complement strand
TTATTATTATTATTATTATTATTATTATTATTATTATTATTATTATTATTATTTAAAATTATAAATATTTTTATATAAATTTTCTTTTTTTTTATAAAGTAATTTCTATTATTTAATTAATAATCTTTAATTAACTATCTATTTAAATATAATATATTATAAAATATAATAATTTAACTTTTAAAAGTTTAAAAATAGTTTTTTATATTTTTATTAAAAACTTTAAATCTTTATTATTAATAATAATTTAAATAGTTTTTAATCTAAATTTTTTAATTTTAATATTAATATTATCTTTTATTTTAATATTATTTATATATTTCTTTTTATTATTAAAGATATTTTCTTTATAAATTTATTTATTATTATTAAAATTATATTTATATTATTTCTAATTATTAAAATTATTAATATAAAATCTATTATTATAATATTAAAAAAGTATTAATAATATTAAAATTAACTATAATATTTTATATAGTTTATATTTTTTAATTTAATATTATTAATATTAAAAGTAATATATAATATATTTATATATAAATTTAGATTTATTAAATATATAAAAGTTTTTAATTTATTATATTTAAATTTTATATAGTTTTAATATTTATTATAATATAAAAGGTTAAAGATTTTTTAATAAATTATATAAAGTATATATAATTTTATTATATTATTATTATAATTAATATAATATAATAAATTATTTTTTAATTTAAAAAGTAATTTAGTTATATTAATCTTTAATTCTTTATTATTTTTTATTATTTTTATAATTTCTTTCTATTAATTCTCTTTTTTATATCTATTTATAATATATTTATAAAAGTTTAATAATATTTTTATTAAAATAATATTAAATAAATATAAAAGTTATTAAGTTTATTATTTAATTATTATTTATATTTCTAATTTTATTTAATTAGTAATTTTATTTTTATTATTAATATAAAGTAATCTTAATTATATATTTAAAATAATATTATCTTTATTTACTTTATATCGAATTATTAATAGAAATTTTAATATAAATTATATAATTAATATTAATTTAAAGTTTAATTATAATATTAATACTATTATTATAATATTAAATTTTTAAAAGATATTTATTAATATATTATAATCTATATATATTATTATTAATAATTTCTTTATTATTTTAAATTAATTATATTATTTTATATAAATTTTATATTAATATTATTATCTTTAATTTAAATAACTAATATTTTATTTTTTTATTTTATAATTATTTTAATAAAAATAATATTAATTATATAATTAAATTAAATAAAGATTTTTTTATAAAAATATTATTTTTAATATAATATAGAATAATTTTAATACTTCTTATTTTTAATATATTAAAGTTTATATATAATAGTTTATTAAAATTTATATAAACTAGAATTTATTTATTAATTAAAATTCTTTTAACTTTAATAAATATTATTTTCTTTATTTTTAAAAGTTTTTAAAAAGCTTTTTTTATTATAAAATTTATATATATTTTATTATTATAAAGTATTTTTTTAATAATTATATTTTATATTTTAATAAAAACTTTATAATATTTATATATTATTTAATAAATTAATAAAGATAATTTATAACTTTTTAAAATTATTTTAAATTCTATAATAATTATAAGAATTTAAATAAATAATTATTATTAATCTTTTATTAATTATTAAAAAACTTAATTTATTTATTTTATATTTTAATAATATAGTTAATAAATAATTAATAAAATATTTATTAGTTTTAATTATAATATTATATTTAATAAACTTTATTAAAATTTATTAGATATATTATATAATTTTCTTTTATTTAATTAATAATAATAATATTATTAGTATAAATTTTAATAAAATTTTTAAAATATTAAATTATAAAATTTATTTAATATTAAATATATATTATCTTATATATAGAATAATTATAAATTATTTTTAAAATTTAAAATAAACTTTTTTTTAAAAAAAGAAAACTATATAATTTATATTTATAAATAATTTATAAAATCTCTTTTTATAATAATATTAAATAAATATTTAATATATATAATTTATTAAAATTATAAATACTTATTATTATTTTTAATTTCTTTATATTATTAATTATTAACTTTTATATTATAAATATTAGAAATATAAATAATATAAATTATATTATTTTAATTAATTATCTTTAATTTTTTAATTTTTTAAAATTTTTCTTTATTATTTTTTAATTATAATTTAATAAAAAGTACTACTTTATTTTAAATCGAATTTTATTTAATTAATTTAATTTAAATTCGATTAATATTTATTAATCCTTTAATATATTAATAAATCTTATATATTTTTATAATATATTTAGAAATTAATTTAAAAGATTATTAAAAAATTATATTAATTTCTTTATTTTTATAAATTATAACTTTTATATAATATATTATTTATAATTTATTAATTATAATTAATTATTCTTTTAATAATCTTATTAATATTTTTCTTATTAATTATATTAATTTTATAATATTATTTTCAACTTATAAAACTTAGTTAAAATTAAAAGATTATAAATAATTTAATATCTAATTTTTTATATAAATATTATTATATTAGTATTATATCTTTTTATAATAATTATAAAGTTATTATTAATAATTAGAATTTATAAAGATAATTATATTTATTTTAATTTAAATAATTAATTTATATCTTTTTTATATTATAATATATTAATATTAATATTATTTTTTCTAATTATATTATTTAATTATTATTAAATCTAATTAATATTTATTAAACTTTTTTAATACTTATTAAAATATTAATAATAATATTAACTTTATAAAAACTAATATATATAATTTATTTAAAATTAATAATATCGAATTATTTTAAAGTTAAAATAATATTATTTATTATTATTTTTATTATTAATATATTTATAAAATAAATTTTTTTATAAAAATATATTATTATTATTTTACTACCTTTTTTTAAAAATAAAAATATAATTATTATATATTTTATAAACTATATTATTATATTATTTACTTTATTAATATATATTAATTTCACTTTAATATATATAATATTAATAAAATTATATCTTTTAAATTATTTTAACTTTATTATTATTATTTAAAACTTTATATTAAAGTATATTTCTATTATTTCTTAAAACTTATATTAAAATATATTTCTATTATTTTTTAAAACTTATATTTAAATTATATTTTTATTATAATATAATATTAATTATAAAAGTTATATATTATATTTATATTAATTATATTATTAATTTTAAAATTAATATATATTAAATATATAATTAAATAAGATTATTCTATATTATTTATTATATTTATTTTAATAGTTTTTATTATCTTTTTATAAATAATAAAATAACTTATTATTTATTATAAAATAGATTTTATATTTCTTATATTTTATTTTTTTAACTTTATATAAATAATTATAAAATTAATAATTAATTTATTTATTAAATTATTATTATTTATATAATAAACTTTAAAATATATTATTAATTATAATCTTTTATATAATAATTTATATTTTATAATTTTAATTTTATTTATAATATTCTTTATTATTATTTAATAAATCTTTTATTAAAAATATTATTATTAATATTAATTTTATATCTTTATATAATTTATTTAACTTTAGTTTTTATAAATCTTTCTTTTATTTATTTTATAATTATTTATTATTTTTTAATTAAAATTTTAATTTATTATATTATCTAAATATTATATTCTTATAATTTAAATTATTATAAATAAATTATTCTAATACTTTTAAAATAATTTTATTTAAAAGTAATTTAAATATAGATTAAAAGTATATTTAATATTAAATAATAAATAAAGATTTAAAAGGTAATTAATAATAAATAAATAGTAATTAATATAATAAATATATTATATTAATTTCAATTAAGTATAAAACTTTATATATTAAAGAAATTTATTTATTTATATAAAATTTTATTTTTAAAAAGTATTAAAAATATTTAAAATCTTTTTATTTTAAAAATTCTAAAAGTATTTAAAATTTATTTACTTTATTATATTATATAATCTCTTTTATAAAATTCTATTATAATTAGATATTAATTTTTAAATTTAAAACCTTTATAATTATTATAATATTAAAAATAACTTATTTTTAATATAATTATTTTCTATTTATATATATATAATTATAATAATATCTTTTTTTTAAATAAATAACTTTATTAAAGATTTATTAATTTTATTAATTATTTTTACTTTCTTTATTATACTTTTACTTTATTATATATTTAAACTTAATTTTACTTTATAAAAAACTAAAAAATAAATTTTTTAATTAAGATTATTAATATTTATAATATTAAAATATTATTATATATAAATTATTATAAGAAAAATATTTATTATATTAAAGATCTTAATAATATAAATTATATATATTATTCTAAATATATTTATTCTTATTTATTTTATAATATATAATTTTCTTTAAAAAATAATTAAGATTATAAAATTCTATATATTAATAATTAAATTATTTTAATTTAATAGAAAAAACTTTAATAAAAAGAAAGAAAAAGTTTTAATAAAGATAATATATTTATAAAAATAAAAGAAGTTTTTTTATAAATATTATAAAAAGATAATTAATTATAATTTAAAATATTTAAATAAATTAAATATTTTAAAAGAGAAAAAAGATTAGAAAAAGAATAAAAAAAAAGAAAATAATAAATAAGAATTAAAATTAATAAATTTAGTTTTATTATAATTAGATTTAAAATCTTTTTACTTTTAAATATTATAAATTTCTCTAAATAGTTTAGATTTTATTTAAATTCTTATATATTTTCTAAATATAAATAACTTTTTTATTTAATTAAATAATATATTTTATTCTTAATATACTTATAATTTAATATTTTCTCGATTTTATACTTAGTATTTTTAATAATATTAATTTAAATAATAAAATATAAAAAATTAAATATATCTTTATTATTATTAATAACTTTAATTTATAATTAATTAGTTTAATTATTTTATTAATTTTAAAAGTTTTAATTTTTTATAATCTAGTTTATTATAATAGATATATTATAAAAGGATTTATATCGATTTTAGAATATTAAATTATTAAAAGAAAAGCTATATATAAAGAAGAAAGAATAATACTTTAAATAGTCTATTTAATTTAAAGTTAATAATTAATAATACTTTTAGTATAATATCTTAACTAGTTATTTAACTTTGTTTAATAAGTTTAAATATATACTATATATATATAACTTATATATAATTATTATATTACCCTCCTCTTCGAAAAAACTTACTTTTAAATATTTTTAAAAGAATAATTTAAAGTTTTAAATAATAATAAATTAAAAGAAAGAAAGTAAAAGTAAAGAAGATCTTTTAATCTAAACTATCTTTAATTTATTTTTTAATCTTAATTATACTTATATCTATAAGTTTAAATAATAATATTTATAAGTAATAAAATTGATTATAAGTAAAATAAAGTAATTACTACTATTATTAAAACTAAACTAGAAGTGTAAATATAAGTAAATATAAATTTATAAAATATTATATAAAGTATATAAACTTTTTAAAGTTATTAAGTTTATATAACTAATTATTAAATTATTATATAATTATCGAGTTTAAGCTAAATTAAAAAGTATTAATCTTTTTATTATTATTTTAATTCTTTCTATTTACTTTATATAAAGTATATTAAAACTTAGTAATATAGTTATTTAAAGAATTAATATTTTAATAAATTATATATAAATAAGTAAATACTTTTTTAATATAATATAAATTCTTATATATTAGAGATAAAGTATTAAGAATATCTTTATAATTAAAAGAGGATTTATTAATAAATAAAAGGATTTATATTTAGATATTCGATTTAAAGTTTAAGAAAATATAATAGAATTTAATAGTTTTATCTTCTATAACTTTACTATTAACTTATAATTTAGTTTTAATAACTAGTAACTATATATTAAAGTAGGAACTATTAAATTTATCTAGATTTTATAATTTAAATTATATATTATTTAGATAAAAGTAAAGAGAATAAAAAAAGATATTTTTAATATAAATAGTTTCAAAATAATTTATAAAGTTTTTAATTTAAATATTAAGCTATTAATATAATATTATAAACTTAGTTATTATCTTATTAATAATTAATAATTCTATTATCTTTGAAGAAGTAAAAAGAAATAATAAATAAATAAAGTAATTATAAATATTATTACTTTAAATAAATAAAAAGGAAGTTACTTATAAATAAAAAGTTTTTATTATATATAAAGAAATAAATCTAAGTAGGATATTTAAATATAAAAGTAAAAGGTAATTTAATAAATATTAATTAGTATAAAGATTAGTAAAAAAATCTTAAATAATTAATCGAAGTTTATTAAATTAGAAAGAAGAAGAAAAATATTTATTTAATTATTTTAATCTAGGAATATCGTTTAAATCGAGAAGTAAAGTATTTGTAATTAATTATAAAATATTAATATATAAAATAGCTTTAATAAATTTCAAATACTAATATTTAGATATTAATCTATTTTATATTAGATTAAACTTTAAAACTATAATCTAACTTTTATTATATTCTAATCTACTAATTAGCTTTAATATAATTATTTATAAAATCTTTGTAAAGCTTAAAGAGATTATATAAAAGAACTTTTAATTGAATTTTTTTATAATTATCTCTTTAGTAATAATATATTAACTTAAACTTTAAATCTATAATTACTACTAAGTGTTTAATAGTTTATATTATTTATAAAGAATCTAAAGAGATTAAAAAGATTAATTATCTTTTAATAAAATATTTATATATAAATTACTCTTTAATTAAATATTAATAATATTATTTTTAATAAGAAGATAATATTATATACTAAAGTAAAAAGAGTTTAATATAATATAATAAATATATTATAAAAGGATTTATATTGACTTTAGAATATTAAACTATTAAAAGAAAAGTTATATATAAAGAAAAAGAAATAATACTTTAAATAGTTTATTTAATTTAGAGCTAATAATTAATAATACTTTTAGTATAATATCTTAACTAGTTATTTAACCTCGCTTAGTAAATTTAAATATATATTATATATATATAACTTATATATAGTTGTTATATTTATTATTTAATTTTTTTATATTAATATTTTATTTAAAAAGATAAATTTTATTCTTTTTCTTAAATATTAATTTTATATTATACTTCGAATTATAATAATTTATAATTTATTATAAAATAAACTTAATATTAAATAATAATTATTTATATAATTTCTTTAATTTATTTACTTTTATAATATTTATATTTAATTTTACTTTATTTATTAATTATATATTATATATTTATAATTTGAATTTAAAGTTAATATAAATTAATATTATATTTATAATTATAACTTTTAAAATATTATATATAAATTATATAAATAATAGTAATTCTACTTAATTATTTTATTTATAATTAATATAATATTATAAATATTATTCTAAAGTTTAATTTAATTATTTTATTTAATTATCTATTTATAAATAAAATATTATAAATAGTTTTCTTTTAATTTCTAATAATATTATAAATATTTACTAGAATTTTAATATAAAGAATTTATTATAATTTAAAATTATTTTTATTAATATTTTATATATATTAGTTATTATTCTTAAAAAAAATATATTAAATCTTTTATTATATTACTCTCTTTATATAAAATTATATATCTAAACTTAGTTAATTAATTTATAATTATTAAAATAAAGTTATATATTATTTTTATAATTAGATTTTTTAAAAGTAATAATTTAATTATAAAGTCTTATATAATTAACTTTTATAAATAAGTTAATATATTAAAAGTTTTTAACTATTTATATAATATATATTTTATTATTTTATTTTATATATAAATATTATAGTTTTTAATAACTTTTTTTAATTATTTTTCTTATTTATAAAAAATATAAATATATTTTCATTTATATAAATATTTTAATAATTCTTTAATAATTATAAGTTAATAACTTATATTATTCTTTAATATATTATTTAAATAAAGTAGAAAGAATATAAATTTTTTTATAAAAATAGATAATATTATTTTTAATTATAAATTCTTTATTTAACTATTTTTATAATAAATATATTATAAAAAGATTTATATTGATTTTAGAATATTAAACTATTAAAAGAAGAGTTATATATAAAGAAAAAAAATAAAACTTTATATAGTTTATTTAACCTAGAACTAATAATTAGTAATACTTTTAATATAATATCTTAACTAATTATTTAACTTTATTTAATAAGTTTAAATATATATTATATATATAACTTATATATAATTGTTATATTACTTTTTTCTTTAAAAAAACTTACTTTTAAATATCTTTAAAAGAATAATTTAAAGTTTTAAATAATAATAAATTAAAAGAAAGAAAGTAAAGTAAAGAAGATTTTTTAATTTAAATTATTTCTAACTTATTTCTTAATTTTAATTATATTTATATTTATAAGTTCGAATAATAATACTTATAAATAATAAAACTAATTATAAGTAAAGTAAAATAGTTATTATTATTATTAAAATTAAACTAAAAGTATAAATATAAATATAAATATAAATAGATATAAACTTATAAAATATTATATAAAATATATAAACTCTTTAAAGTTATTAAGTTTATATAACTAATTATTAAGTTATTATATAATTATTAAATTTAAATTAAATTAGAAAATATTAATCTTCTTATTATTATTTTAACTCTTTTTATTTACTTTATATAAAATATACTAAAACTTAGTAATATAACTATTTAAAGAATTAGTATTTTAATAAATTATATATAAATAAGTAAATACTTCTTTAATATAATATAAATTCTTATATATTAAAGATAAAGTATTAAAGATATTTTTATAATTAAAGAAGAATTTATTAATAAATAATAAAATTTATACTTAGATATTCGATTTAAAGTTTAAGAAGATATAATAGAATTTAATAGTTTTATCTTTTATAACTTTATTATTAACTTATAATTTAGCTTTAATAACTAGTAATTATATATTAAAGTAAGAATTATTAAACTTATCTAAGTTTTATAATTTAGATTATATATTTAAATAAAAGTAAAGAGAATAGAGAAAAATATTTTTAATATAAATAATTTCAAGTTAATTTACAAAGTTTTTAATTTAAATATTAAACTATTAATATAATATTATAAACTTAATTATTATTTTATTAATAATTAACTATTCTATTATCTTTAAAAAAAAGAAGTAATAATAAATAAATAAAGTAATTATAAATATAATTATTTTAGATAAATAGAAAATAGATTATTTATAAATAAAGAGTTTTTATTATATATAAAGAAGTAAATCTAAGTAGAATATCTAAATATAAAAATAAAAAGTAGTTTAATAAATAGTAATTAATATAAAAATTAATAGAAAAATCTTAAATAATAAACTAAAGTTTATTAAATTAAAAAAAAGAAGAAAAGTATTTATTTAATTCGAGAATATAACGATTATATATAAGTTATTATATATAATATATATTTAAACTTACTAAGTAAAGTTAATTAACTAGCTAGAATATTATATTAAAAGTATTATTAATTATTAACTTTAAGTTAAATAAACTATTTAAAACTTTATTTCTTCTTTTATATATAACTCTTCTTTTAATAGTTTAATATTCTAAAATTATTTAATACTTTTATTAATAGTCTTATTATATTATATTAAACTCTTTTTACTTTAATATATAATATTATCTTAATATTAAAAATAATTTAAAATATTCAACTAAAAAGATAATTTATATATAAATACTTTATTAAAAAGTAATTAGTTCTTTTAATCTTTTTAAAAACTTTATAAACTTCGAAATTATTCTAATACTTATATATTTAATTTTATAGATTTCTAAGTTAAAGTTTAAGTAATATTACTAGAAAAGTAATTATAAAAAGATTTAAATAAAAGTTCTTTTATATAATCTCTCTAAACTTTATAAAAATCCTATTAATAATTATATTAAAACTAGTTAGTAGATTAAAGTATAGTAAAGACTAGATTATAGTTTTTAAACTTAGTTTAATATAAAGTAAGTTAATATTTAAATATTAATATTCGAAATTTACTAAAGTTACTTTATATATTAATATTTTATAACTAATTATAATTATTTTATTTCTCGATTCAGACAATATTCCTAAATTAAATAATAAATAAATATCTTTCTTTTTCTTCTTAGTTTAATAAACTTTAATTTATTATTTAAAATTTTCTACTAATCTTTATACTAATTATTATTTATTAGATTACTTCTTATTTTTATATTTAGATATTTTACTTAGATTTACTTCTTTATATATAATAAAAATTTTTATCTATAAGTAATTTACTTTTTATTTATTTAAAGTAATAATATTTATAATTACTTTGTTTATTTATTACTACTTCTTTTCTTTAAAGATAATAGAATAGTTAATTATTAATAAGATAATAATTAAGTTTATAATATTATATTAATAATTTAATACTCAAGTTAAAAACTTTATAAATTAGTTTAAGGTTATTTATATTAAAAATACTTTTCTTTATTCTCTTTACTTTTATCTAAATATATAATCTAAATTATAAAATCTAAATAAGTTTAATAATTCTTACTTTAATTACTTTCTAGTTTAGTTTAAACTTAATAATTATATAATAACTTAATAATTAGTTATATAAACTTAATAACTTTAAAAAGTTTATATACTTTATATAATACTTTATAAATTTATATTTATTTATATCTATACTTATACTTCTAGTTTAGTTTTAGTAATAATAGTAACTACTTTATTTTACTTATAATTAGTTTTATTATTTATAAATATCGTTATTTAAACTTATAAATATAAATATAATTAAAACTAAGAAATAAATTAAAAATAGTTTAAATTAAAAAATCTTTACTTTTACTTTCTTTCTTTTAAATTATTATTTATTTAAGATCTTAAATTATTCTTTTAAGAATATTTAAAAGTGAGTTTTTTCGAAGAAAGAGGTAATATAACAATTATATATAAATTATTATATATAATATATATTTAAACTTACTAGACAAAGTTAACTAATTAACTAGAATATTATATTAAAAATATTACTAATTATTAACTCTAAATTAAATAAGTTATTTAAAACTTTATTTCTCCTTTTATATATAACTCTTCTTTTAATAGTTTAATATTCTAAGATTATTTAGTATTTTTATTAATAATCTTATTACAAAGAATATTATTCGAATTAAAAAGTAAAATATTTATAATTAATTCTAAAGTATTAATATATAAAATAGTTCTAATATATTTTAAATATTAATATTTAAATATTAGTTTATTTTAAATAAAGTTTTAAAATTATAATTTAACTTTTATTATATTTTAATCTATTAGTTAACTTTAATATAATTATTTATAAAATCTTTATAAAATTTAAAAAGACTATATAAAAGAACTTTTAATTAAGTCTTTTTATAATTACTTTTCTAGTAATAATATATAAATTTAAACTTTGAATTTATAACTACTATTAAATATTTAATAATCTTTATTATTTATAAAAAATCTAAAAAGATTAAAAGAGTTAATTACTTTTTAATAAAATATTTATATATAAATTACTTTTTAATTAAATATTAATAATACTACTTTTAGTAAGAAGATAATATTATATATTAAAGTAAAAGAAGTTTAATATAATATAATAGCTATATTATAAAAAGATTTATATTAATTTTAGAATATTAAATTATTGAAAAAAGAGTTATATATAAAGAAGAAAGAATAAAACTTTATATAATTTATTTAATCTAAAGTTAATAATTAATAATACTTTTAATATAATATTCTAACTAATTATTTAACTTTGTTTAATAAATTTAAATATATATTATATATATAGTTCTTACAATTCTAATATATATTTTATAATCAAATTATTTTTATAATATTCTTTTACTTACTTTTCTAAATAATTATTATAAAATATTATTATTATAATTAATTAAAGTAAATAAAATATTAATAAATCTTATTCTTTTTAAAATATTATATATAATTTATATATTTTATTTTCTAAGTATTTTAACTTTTTATTAAATATATTTATTTTAATATTTTATTCTTTTTAATATATCTTATTTTAAAATTATATATAATTAATATCTTTATTTATTATATTTATTATTTATTTAGAAATTTTATTATTATAAAGTAAATTAAATTCTTATAATTTAAATAAATTTAAATTATATATTTAAATTTCTTAAAATAAACTTTTTATTATAAATCTTATAATTTACCTTTATTAATTATAATTTATTATCTTTATTTAATTAATTAAAGATTATATTTAATATATAATCTAATATATTTATTTTTATAATAATTAGTTATTTAAAATTGAAAGTAATTAAAATTAATATTTATATAAAAGTTTATTTAAATATATTAAATACTTTTTATATTATATTATTCTATTTATAATTTATATTCTTCTTAATTAACTTTATAAATAATATTATAATTTTCGAATAAACTTTAATAAATTATTTATAAAAGTTTATAAATTTTAAAAAAGATTATATTTCTTTTATTATAATAAGTTTTTTTATTTTAAAACCTTTTTTACTTTATTTAAATTTATTTTAAATTCTATTATATTAATTATATATTTAAGAAATTCTATTTATAAAATATAAAACTTATATTTTAAAAGTTTTAATATTCTAATATTTATTAAAATCTATAATATCTTTTATATAATTTTAATATATTATTTTATTATTTTAATAAAGATTAAAATATTATTTAAATATATAATATAATATTTATTAAAGTAATTTTTAATAAATTATTAATTAAATATATATATATATATATTACTAGTATATTAGTTAAATTAAATTTTATATATTAATTTAATTTTATAAAAATCTTAACTATCTTTATTTAATTTTATAATTTACTAATTAATAATAATAATATTAAGTTTTTAATAATTAATAATTAGTTAACTTTTCTTATTTCCTTTCTTTAATATAAAGAAGATTAATATTTTTATAAAAAATAAAAATTCTTTAATAAATCTTTGAATTAGATATTTATTAAAATATTTATAAAGTAATTTAAACTTCTTCTTTAATAATAATATAATTAATAAAAATAAAAGTTTTTTTTCTTTTTTTAATTTTATCTTATAATTTTAAAATTAATATTTTAAAATTAATATTTTAAAATTAATATTTTAATAAAGTTTAATTTATTAACTTTTTTTTAAAGATTTTAATATATTTTTTATATTCTATTAATATTTAATTTAATAAAAGATTTTAAATTTAATATTTTATATTTAGAAAGTTTAATATTATTAATTATTATAATTTTTACTTTTATATTTTTAATTAATATATCAATTTATTTAAATTTTATATAATTTTATTATTATATTTATATTTATTATACTTTAAAGTTAATAATTTTAAAATCTAATTAATATATAGATTATAATATTTTAATTATAATATCTTTATAATTATTTAATTACTTTTTAATAAAGTTATATTTATTTTAATTTACTTAGAATATTAATTTAATTATATTTCGAATTTTTATATTTTAAATTAAATTATTTTATTTCTTATAATTAATTATTTATTAATAAAATAAAGTTTATATAAAATTAATTTCTTAAGAATTTATAAATTTATTAATATTATAGTTTTTAATATTATAAAATTTCTAATTACTTTTAAATTTATTATAACTTTAAAATAATTTTTAATTTTTAAATTAACTATTTAACTAACTTTTATATAAATTATTCTTAATTATTTCTTAATATCTTATAATATAATTTTATAAAATATACTTTTTTATATATTCTAGTTTTTTTATTAATTAATAAAATATAAAAAACTTAGTCTTTTATTAAAAATAATCTAAGTATTTTATATAAACTTTTTTTTATATTTAATTTACTTTTATAATTATATAGATTTTAAATATTAGAATATTATTTAATTCTATTTAAATTAAAATTTATTATTTTTAAAGTTATTTCTTAAGAATTCTTAATAATTCTTTTTAATATTATATTATTTTTATTTAAATTATTTATTATCTTTATATATAAATTAATAGAATTCTTCTTTTTTAAATTTAATAATACTAATATAATTATAATATAATTATAAGTAATTAAAATAAATTTAAATTTTAACTTCTTATAAATCTATTTTCTTAATAATTTATTCTTTATTTATATATAATAATAATTCTTTATTATATTTCTTTTCTTTTAATTTCTTTAAATATTATCTTATATTAATCTTATTTAATTTATATATTATTATAAAAAGAATTATATAATACTTAGATTATATAATATCTAAGATTATAAAGTAGAGATTAATTATTTAATTATATAAATATATAATTAACTTTCTTAAACTAATTTATATTTATATAAATACTAAGATTTATAATACTTATTATAATATTACTAAAGATTAATAATCTTTATATATAGTAAAGAGTTTTTACTAATATATTATAATCTTTATTTATATTTCCTTTATAAATTATAAAATCAAATAGAACTACTTTTTAAATAAGAAAATTTTACTAATTCTTATAAATAAGATAATAAGTTTTAAAAAAAGAGAAATTAATTAATTATATTTTTATTATTTATATATATTTAGTTATTATCTAATTATAATAATTATAAACTTAGTCTAATATATACTTTATTATAAAAGAAAAACTATTTACTAGATTATTTAAAATTATTTTTAAAACTCTTTTATATTTACTTTTATTTAAAGATTATTAATTATTATATTATAACTTATTATAATTAGTAGAGTAAAACTTACTAACTATTAATAATAGATAATATAGTTTTTTAAGTTTAAATAGTAATACTAAATTAAATAAATATAATATTTAATTAATTTTAACTTTTATAATAAACTAATTAGAATTTTAATTAATATTTAGTTTAATAAATCTATTAATATAAACTAATTTACTTACTTTTTATTAAAATTATTATTTATTTAATAATTAAAAGATAAACTATATATTTATTAACTTATTAATTATAATACTATAATAAGTAGAACTAATAAAAAGAATATTAATATAAAGAATTAGTTAAAGTTAAAATATTTATTAATCTAAAATATCTATAATAACTTTATAACTTTATAAAAAGAGTTTTTAAATAAGAAAACAAAAATAATATTTATTATAAAGCTTTTAAAAATATCTATATATAAATTTTTATAATTATAAATATAAACTTTCTTATTGATTATAATTTTTAAAATATAAATCTTAGTAATATTACTTTTTATAATATTATTTACTTATTTAAAATATACTTAATATTATATAAATTAATAATTCTTATTAATATCTAAAGAGAATATACTAATATCTTCGATTAAATATATTATAATTAAATATTATTAAATAATTAATATAAGAAGTAAAATATAATTTATAATAAAGTATATACTTACTAATTAAATAAAATAAAAAAAATAATTATAATAATTACTTTCTTAGAAGTAGTTAAAATTAAGATTAAACTAATATAAATAAATAAAAAGTTAAAACGAATTATTATAAATTAATAGTTTAATTAACTTATTTTAACTTTAAATTAAATAAATATTATTTTTACTATTTAATTAGCTAATAAATCTTAAAAATTTAAAAGAAAGAGTATATATATAATTATAATCTCTATTAACGATATATAAAGATTAAAGATTATTTTAAATAAAAAAAATAAATCTAAGTTTAAAACTTCTAATAATAAAGATAAATTATTTAAAAAAAAGAATAAAAATTATTTATATTATTTAAAAAATTAATTCTCTAATCTAAAGAATAGATATATTTAGAAACTAGAAAATTATATATAGTTAAAAAGAGTATTAAAGAATAAATTAATTAAAGAGAAATTTAGTATAATTAATATTAAATAAATTAAAGAGAAGTTTAAATTATTTTAATAGAATAATTTAAAGAAGATTATAATTAAAAAAAGTTTATAATAAGAAATAATTAATATAATTATCTTTTTATTATTATTCTCTAGAAAAGTAATAATAATAATTATTAATCTTTTTTTAATAAATATTAATAATCCTAGTATATACTTTATATTAATTATTACTAATAAATACTATTTAATAAACTTTACTCTTTTAAATAACTATAATATAATATATTTAATTAATAATATCTCTTTTCTTAATAATAGAAAAATTATTTATTTTAATAATAATAATATTATTAAAATAAATATATTATTACTTCTAATTATTAAATATAGTATTTATACTATTAAGAATATATTTAATAATTTAAATAAATCTAATATAGAAAATTTTATCTTAATAAATATTATTTTTATTTCTAGTTTTTATATTAATATAGTTTTTAAATTTTAATTAATAAAAGTAAATTTATAGTTTTATAATCTCGATTATATATTAAAATATAGATTATATAAGAAGAGTATAATTATTATATTATTTATATAAAAGTATAATTTAATTTTTTTAGAATTTAAAAAAGTTATTTCTTATTACTTGATTATACTAAATAATATTCTTATAAATAAAGTAGTAATAATATATTTAATTATTTATTATAAGATTAGTAAACCTTTTTAATAATTATATAATTCTCTTTTAGATAAAGAAGATATAATATAAATATAATATAAAAAAGCTAAGTATTTAAATTAGAAAGTATTTAAATATTTAGTAAATAAAGTAAAAAATATAAAAATTAAAAGAGTTTTTAAAGTTAATTATAAGTATTATATAAAAGTATATATAAAATAAATAATTAATTATTACTTAGAAAACTAATAATTACTAAAACTATTTTATAAAGTTATATAAAATCTTTTTAACTTTTTAATATTGTTTAATAATTATTTATAATTATTACTAATTAAAGAGTTATATAATAATAAAATCTTTAATATTTTATTAGTTAATAAAACTTATTATAAAGTATTTTAAATAATTACTAATTTTAAAATATAAGTAAAAAGATAATATTATTTATTAATTTATATTATTAAGTAAGATAATAATAAATTAATAATCGAAATAAATAAATATATAGAATATAAATAATAATTATCTATTAAAGAAATTAAGATTAAACTTTTACTAACTTATATTTATAAATTAAATAATATAATAAAGTATATAAGTTAAAAAGTTATTACTAAAGTAATAAAAATATAAACTTAAATAAATCTTTTATTAAATTTATAATTTAAAGTTATATAAATAATAATCTATTTATATAATATAAATCTATTATAATAAAAAAGTTTTAGAATATTAAATAAAGTTCTAAACTTTTAATTTAAATAATATTTTTAATAGTATAATTTAGTATTACTAATATTAATTATAATTAATTTATATTTAAACTAGAATAATATATACTAATATAGTTATTAAGTTTACTTTTTAAATAAAGAATAAAAAATAGATATAAATAAAAAATAATATAAAATTAATCTTTAAATCTATTTAGAATATTTAGTAAATTATATACCTAGATTATTAATTTATTAAATATAAGTATTAAAGTTTAATAAAATTATTATTACTTATAATATCTAGTTTAATAAGAATATTATTTATTTTAAAATTAATAAAAACTAAAAATTACTTTCGAAGAAATATTTAAATAAAATTATTCGAACTTTTAATTTTAAAATTATTAAAAACCTAGATAAATTATTACTAGAAAATAATAATATAATAAATCTTAATATAATTTTTAGAAAAATATCTTTTCAAAGTATTAATAATTAAGAATATTATAAAAAGATTTTAAAAGTAAAGAAGTTTAATAATAATAATTAAAGACTTTTTAATAATTTATAATTTTCAAATAATAACTTATATTTAAATAGAAATAATAATAGTTTAAATATATAGTATTTATAAGATTAATTTAAAGATTAAACTAAAATTAGAATTAAAATTATACTTAACTAAGTTTAGAGTATAAATATTAATTATTTAACTAGTAATAAATAAAATTAGTAAAGAAAATAAATAGAATATAAAGTATTTAATAAATTTATATTATTTGATTTATTAATAATTTATAATATTAATAAATTTAAAAATAAAATAAATTATAATTATATTAATATTATTAATATATTCTATAAAGAGTATAAAAAAAGTTTAAATAAAAATATTATTAAATATATACTTTTATAAATTAAAAATACTTTATATAAACTTATATATACTTTATATAATAATATTTAGTAATATAAATAAAAAGAGATTAAAGTTATTTTAATATAATTAAAAACTTTTTAATTAACTAGTTTATTAAATAAAAAAGTTTAACTATTTAAAAAACTAAGATTTATAATCGAAGTTTTAATTAAAAAAGTAGATTTAAAATAAAATATATAAGATATTAGATTTTTTTCTTATTAATAATTAAATCTAATCTTAATATATAATATAAAAAGATAAAAACAACTTTATATAAAATATAATAAGAAGATTATAAATATATTTATTAAAATAATTATTATTTAATTATCTTCTAAAAGTAATAAAAAGTTTAATAATTTCTATAATATATTCTAGTTTAATTATCTAAATATAAATAAAGATAAAGAATAAAGTAAATTTATAATATTTTATAATATAATAACTATTATAATTATAACTAAATTAAAGAAACTTATAATTAAATTATTATAGTTATTTAAAATCTATAAAAACTAAATAATAAAATTATTTAAATAATATTAAGACTTAGATATTTATTTAATAGAATTAGTATTCAAAGTTAATTATAATAAAAAGATTAATAATCTTAAAACTTAAAATATATAAAAGGAAATATTAAAAAGATTAATAAAAATAAAACTAATATCTTTTAAATAAATCTTTATATATAAAACTAATTAAGATAAATATATTACTAAGTATAAATTATGATTTATAATAAAAAGAGATTTATAAGTAAAAAGTATAATTAAATTAATATATATTATAATATTTACTTTCTACTCTTTTTAGATTATTATAATTATAATTATTAAATTTAACTTTGAAATTAAGTAATTCAATATAATAAATATTTTTATTAATATATTATATAATCTAAGTAATAAGTTAATTATATATTATCTTCTAGATAATTACAAAGTAGAAAATATAATTATAATTATTAATTATACTCTTTATAATTTATAAAACTTATTAATAATATAATTTAAAGAATTTATTAAGACTTTAATTAAATTAGAAATAAAGTTAATTTAAATAAACTTTATATATTTATTATTAAAAATTATAAAGTATTAATACTTTTTTTTATTAATAATATTTAAATTATCTATAATAAGAAATATATTAAAAATATAAAAAGAATTATTAATAAGATTCGATTTATATATAAATTATATAAGATAAATAATATTAAATAGTTCTTAAAAATATAAATTATTAGAAATTAATTTTAGAAGAAATTATAACTTGTTTATAATATTTATATTAAAAAGATTATTAAAAAGTTTAATTTAATAAATAATTAATTTATAAATACTTTTCTTTTAATAATAGAATTTAAGAAGAATATAAATATTATAATAAAATTAATAGTTAAAGAATATTAAAAGAAAGTTAGATTAATTTTATATATAATAATCACTTTATATATAGATATTATATTTATAATATTTTAATTATTTTATTTTCTAACTAACTTATCTAAAGATTATTTAAAGATAGTAAATTATTATATTAATTACTTATAAAGAATAAAATACTTTATTATTAAATATAATATAAATTATTTATCTTAACTACTTATAATATTAGATATATTATTTATTAATAATAATAAAATAAAGTAATCTTTATAAAAGTATATAATATTTTTATATAATAAATTAATTGTTTAGAAAATATTAAAGTAAAATATAATAATAATATTTATAATTAAAATAAAGTTATTTAATATTAAAAGAATTATTAAAGAGATTATAATAATAAATAAATTATTAAAGAAACTCGAATTAGTTATATTTAAACTTATTACTATTTATTATAATAATATATAAATAATTAGATTAGTTATAAATAAAAATAAAAGAATCTTAACTAAGTTTAAATATATCGATATTTAAAATATATAATTAAAATAAGAATATTCAAAGAAATTATTTAATATTACTTATTTATTTATTAAAGATATATTAGTTAATAAACTTATTAAAAATCTTATATACTAATAATTTGAATACTTCTATATTTATTTAAATTTACAAGATATAAAAAATAAAATTAAAAAGTTAAATATAATAATTAAAACTTTATAAAATTACTTTTTAAAAATTACTTCTTTATTTATTATATCTTTCTAAAAGTAAAATTTACTAATAATTTAATCTTAATATATAAAATAAAGTATAGATAAAATAAATAATTTTTAATAAAATAGTTAGATTATTTAAAAAAAATTTTCTTTTTAATAGATCTTTTCTAAATACTTATAAATTTAATTAAGTATAGAAATTAATATAAACTAATAATATAATAAAGATTATTAATAGATAAATAATCTTAAATTATTTATATAAGAAAAGTACTAATCGATATATAATAAAATATAATTAGAAGATTTTTAATTATATTTAAAAAGTATTTAAGTTATATTCTTAAAGAAATTAAATAGTTATAAACTTAATATATATTTAATTCTCAATATTATATTTAAAGTTATCTAAATAAACTTTAAATACTTTTATTTAATAATTTTACTATTATTTAATAATTACTTTATTTTAATATAAAATAACTTTTTAACTTTCTCTTTATTAAACTTATTAATAATCAACTTTCTATATATTATTATATAAGTTTTATAATAACTAATTAATAAGTTAGAAATAATAAAAGAGTTTTAAAAATAAATAAAGTAATTAATATTTTATTATAAGAGTTATTATATTAGAGAATTATATTTATTTAGAAAATCTCGAATATTTAAAGTATTTAGATTATTAATATAAATATTAGATCTTTATATACTTATTATAAAATCTTAAAAAATAATATAAATAAATATAATAAATTAGTAAAAAGTCTTTAAAATTATTTTAAAAATAAACTAAGAACTATTAAATAATCTAGAATAATATATAAAAGTAATAATAATAAAACTATTTAAAGAAATATTAATTATATTAGAATAAAAAGTAAAGTTTATTTTATTATAAAAAGTTTATTAAAGAATAATAAGAATTTTAATATAACTACTTTAATCTAAATATTATAATTAAGTTTAATAAAAGTAGAATAGTAAAAATATATTATTATTATTATTATTATTATTATTATTATTATTATTATTATTATTATTATTACTACTTTTATCTTCTTTTTAACTATTATCTTCTTTATTAAATAGTTAATTTATAAAGTATTACTTTAATTTATATAACTTAATTAATATTTTAAAAAACTTCTAAATATCTTTTAAATCTTAATAATTAAAAATTAATTTGATTTTAAAAATATTTAATAAGAAATTTACTTTATTAGAAACCTTTTATTTAAAAAATATTAATAATTTTTTAATAATAATAATTAAGATTTTAAAAATAGAATAATATTTTTTTATTTTATAACTCTAATAATAATTTAACTTTTTAATATATAAATAATTATAATAATAATCTTTCTTAAAATTATATAAAGTATTTCAAATATAATTAAAATAAGAAATATAATAATAATTATTATAATTATTAAAATCAAGATAATTTTAAATACTATTTTAAAGAGTTTTAGTATTTTTACTAAATAATTATAAAAGATTATTTAAAGAAGTACTTTTAATATTAATAGAAATAATAAACTAATTATTAATTAAACTATTTTAACTAATTACTATATAAGAATCTTCTTAAATTATTTAAAAATTAATTAAATAAGTAATTAACTTATTATTATATTATAAAGTTTAATTTAATAATTAAAGTAGTATTATATTTAGAATAAGATATTATATTAAAAACTAATTATATTATAAATTGTAATTATAATCAAGATATTCGAAATAGGAAATTAGTTAATTAAATATAAAATAACTATTAGATTTAGAATTAATTTAAGAATTGAATAATAAAAAATTAAAACTAAAGTAAATATATTTTATAAGATTTTAAAAATATAATAAAGGTAATTATAAAATAATTAATTTATAAACTTATATATATAAAAAGTTATTAAATTAATTAAAATAGTCTTTAGTTTAATAATATAATAATACTATATTAAATTATATATTAGAAATAAATCTTATATTTAAACTTATTTTATTTAACTAGTTCTCTTATTTAATAAAAAACTTTATTTTTCTTTTACTAAAGCTTAACTCTTAATATTACTAAAAATATTCGAAATTATATATACTTAGCTTTAATATACTTAACTATTAGTAAATTAACTATTAACTATTCTATTATAATCTTAGACTTAAAAAGGATATTAAAATAATAAAATAAATAAATAAATATATAAAAAGTTATAATTATAAAAAGTTTATAATAAAGATATTAACTAGTTTAAACTTTAAAATAAAGTAAATAATAACTTATTCTAATTTATAAAAGAAAAATTATCTTTTTTAAAATCAAAGATAGAATTTAATAAGAAAGATTTATAAAAAGAAAAAGATTTTAAAAAATCTTTATAAAGAGTAATTAAAGAATATATAAAAGTTTTATTTAAATAAGAATTAAAATAAACTAGTTATATATATAAAGTATAAGAAAAAAGAATTTGAAATTTAATTATATAAATAATTAGTAATTAGAAAGTAAAGAAACTAGAAAAATAAAAAGAATTTAAAACTTATTATTAATAAAAGTTAAATAATATTTATAATAATAGTATTATTATTAGTCGAAAATACTTAATAATTAGAATTAGAAATATAAAAGTTAAAAATAAAAAAGAATAAATTTATTAAATATTTTTAATTAAATAAAAAAAGAAGTTTATATATTATTATATTACTTATAAACTTATTATATAATTTATTAAATATAAAATAGATTAGTTAGAATTACTAATTTATAAATATAATTATAATAAAGATTATAACTAATTTAGTAAAAGTTATTATATTTATCTTTATTATTACTTTATTTATCTAAGAATATATAATTATATTTAAATATAGTAAAAACCTCTTTAAAACTTTTTAAAAAGAATTAAAAAGTATTAATATAAATTTACTAAAAGAATAAATAGAAAGTAATAATATTAATATTACTAATATATAATATAAATAGAAGGAAATAATTTAGATATATATATTATAAAATTATTATTTTAAACTTTACTATTATAAAAATTTACTTATAATTATATTTAATTAAGATAATAATAATAATAATAATTATTTAAAGTAACTTAATTTAATTAAAATAAATATTTACTAAGTTAATTAGATATTAGTTAAATAATACTAGTTATAATTTTTAAATAATCTATTTTAAGAGTAATTATTTAATTACTAATTTTAAATAAATATATAAAAGAGATTAATTATAATTATACTTAATATTTTATTTATTTGAAACTTTCTTTAAATTTACTATAGTTTAATATTTAAACTAAAAAGTATATTATAGAAAGAATTATATAATATTTTATTAAAGATACTAATAGCTAAGTAAAGGAATAATAGGAATAGAAGTAATAAAGTAAGAATTAACTACTCTTTCTTTAACTAAGAATCTTTTCTTCTTTTATAAAGATTCTCGACTAAGAGGGAATAATACTAATTATATTAATTAATAATAAAGAATAAAACTCTTAGTTATTACTTTTTAACTAATTCTTTTAATTAATTTAGCTTTTAATTAGTTCTTTTAACTATCTAATTAATAGAGTATTAGTAATATAGTTATAATAATTAGTTAAAATATTATTAAATCTTATATAAAGTAATAATTATATTACTAAACTAATTATATTAACTAATTAATACTAATATAATTATCAAGTTAAATAATATTTTTTGTAATATACTCTTTAAGTTATAATCTTAAACTATATTAAGAAAAGAAAAGAGATTAATAAATAAAATAATTTTTAATATCCTATTTTAAAAGTTGTATATTTAGTAAATTACTTTTACTTTTAATCGATTTTCAAAAAGCTTTATCTTAATAAATATAATTCTTATAATTATTAAGTAATCTTCTTAGTTGATAGTATTATAATCAGAAAATTGAATATTTATTAGAAATATACTTATAAATACTTAGTTGATCTAATAAATAACTATTAATTAGAACTATTTATTTTAAGTAATTGTTTTTATTATTATTATTTTAGTTAGAACTAATTTTTAATAAATTATTATTATAATAGTAAAATTTAAAGTAAGTTTCCTATATATTTATAGTAAAAATATTTCTTCTATTTATATAATATATATATTATAGTATTATTATTTATACTATTACTTTCTACTTATTTTTCTTCTAATTTTTATACTTATAATTATAATTATTATATCTTTTAAATAGAATTATTCTAATATAAGTAAGAAGAATAAAAGTAGAGATAATTGTATATTAATTAATATATTAAATCGTTATATTAATATATATTCTATTAAGTATATTCTTTATAATCAAGTAATATAAGATTAACTCTTTATATATCTTCGATTACTTATAGATATATATTATAAAAATAATATAAGTAAGTTTAATTCTCTTTACTTTCTAGTTTTATATTTTCTAACCATAAAGTAGTTTTACTTTTAGTTAAGTTTAATAAAAGTATTTAAAATCTTATTATTTAGTTCTTATAAATAAGTTTAGTTTTTATTTTATTTTCTTAATCTTTTTACTTTTTAATTATTAATCTTTTCGCGATTAAGTTTAGTTAAACTTTCTTTACTTTTAGTTATTATAATTAGCTTTTACTTTTAGTTATACTAGTTATACTTTTACTAATATATTAAAAAGATTTACTAGATTATTTCTTTTTTCTAATTATATAGAAATCGATTTAATTGATTTTATACTCTAAATAGTTAATAAAAAGTTTATATCTTTATAATTTTATATATTTTACTATAATTTTCTTTTTTTTATTCTAAATACAATTATTTTAAATATTAAGTAAATATTTATTTTTCCTTTAAAATAATATAATATAGAAGTTCTATTTTATCTTTAGAAGTTAGAAAGTTATAAGATATTAAATATATTTATTAAAGCTTTATTAAATATATAGTTTATATTTAGTTTAAATAGATTTTTTATAAATAACTATTCTATTATCTCTTTAGAATATTCTAACTAAGAGTTTTATTTATATATAAATCGATTTGTTATATACTTTTTATATTCGATAATAAGTTATATTAAATAATATATAAATATTTATATTTAGTAATATACTTTTTCTATTTTTATTAATCGGATTATTTCTTAATTAAATTATAAAGTTATTTATAAAGAGTTTTATCTAATTAGTCTATCTAAAAGTTAAATAGTATTATTACTAATTATTTTTTAATCAAGTTATAATAATTATTATTCTAAGTTTAGTATATATAGTTTATTTAATTATAATATTACTAAGCTATTTAAAACTTCTTAAAGTTCTTATAAAGATTTTTATTCTAGTTTTAGTTTAATTAATTTTATAGATAGTCTTAAAGATATACTTTTAAATAATCTTTTTAAGAAATCTTATAATAGATTTATAATTAAAACTCTTTATACTAAGTAATAGAATTAGTTTGATTTAAAAGAATATAAAGAAAAATATTTTATTTCTTATAAAGTTTATACTCGAAATACTTTTTATAATAATAAGTAAAGTATTTACTATAATTATAAGTATCTTAATAAGTCTAAGAGATATTAGTTTTATAAAATAAAGAAATATTAGTTTATTTTAAAAGAGTTTCTTCTTTTTATTTAGATTTTATTAACTAAGTTTAAGAAGAGAATATTAAAGAAAGTAATATTTTATATTCTATTATAATAAACTTATTAATTTTATTTCTAAGAATTTATAAAAACTAGAGTATATCTTTGATATTAAATAAAAGCTTTTAAAATTAATCTTAATAATAAGCTTTTAGATAATAAGTCTAAGAAAGAAAATATAGAAATAGAAAAGGTTAATAATAAAAATAATAAATTTAAAGATAATAATATTTTTATCTTATTTAAAACTCTTACTATTTACTTATTAAATCTTTACTATATTAAGAACTTTAATATACTTTCTATTTTTTAAAGTCTTTCTTATAATAATATATTCTTTATATTTTATATTAGAATAATAGATATACTTTAGTTAATATAGATTATTATTTTTAATAATACTTATAAATAAAGTTCTACTTTATATACTCTTTTTAATTTTATAAATAAACTAAGTTCGTTTTATTATTCTTTTTATATATAGTCTCTTATTACTCTTTATATTTAAGATACTTTTGTTTTTATAAATACTTTAATATCTTTATTTAATCGAGATCTTCTTAGTATATAAGTTTTATTTACTTCTTAAAGATTTTATTATAATATCGATTACTCTATTTACCTTTTAAGTTCTTTGAATATATCTAAGTTATTAGTTACTTTATATAAGATATAAACTAAGTTGATTATAAAGTTAATAGCGAGTAAATTCTTTATAAAGAAAATAAAGATATTAATAATAACTAAGTTAAAGTAATAATTAGATTCTAAAAAGATAACTCGAGATAAGTTCTTTTAGTTTTTATAAACTTAGTTTAGAGATTAGTTTTAAGAATTAAATTTATTTTAAATTTAAAAACCTCTTATCTTTATAAAATATATAAAAAATATTTTAAATTACTTTATATCTAGTTTATAGAATTATAATATTATATTTTTAAACTAAGATTCTTATTTATATTATCTTAGATTATTTATCTATTAACTTATATTTTTTCAGATATTAAATTTATTAAAGTATATTATATAAGATTATCTATTTATCAGAGTATATTCCTAATATAATTGGTATTTCTTAGTTACTATACTTTGAGTTTTTAATAATAAGTTAAGAAGAATAAAGTAAAATTGATTTTTAAATAAAGACTTTAGTAATTTTCTAAAAGATTAATTAATTTAATCTAACTTTCTTATAAATTTTAAGTATAAATTTATTATTAAATACTTATCTTAAAATTATAAATCAAATAAAAATATTAATAAATAAAAGATTAATTAAAGATTATTAACTACTAAGTTAAGTTTCTTGATTTTTCTTTTTATATTCTATAAATTCAAATAAATATAAAAGTATTTAAACTACTAGTATATAAAGTTTTTAGTAAAACTATTAACTAGTATATCCTTAGTAGGAAGATAAATAATATTAAATAATTTCTTTATATATTCCTATCTTAACTATATATTTTAGATATTTATATATTATAGTTTAATTAAGATTTATTTATTTTTATCTACTACTAATCTTATTACTTAGATATTATTATAATAAATAGTAATAAATTTAAAGATAATTAAATTAAGTTTTTTTAATAATCTTTTTATAATTATAATTTCTTTAGTAATTCGCTTTATACTAAGTAGCTTAACTTTAATTGTAAATATTATTACTATATTTTATTTTAATATTTTCTAAATAATTAGTCTATTATATAGTAATATTATATACTTTTAAAAAGATTATTTCGTTTTATTATTATTAATAAAAGATATATTTAAAATAATAAGTAATTATAATAAATAATTTATATTATATTCTATAATAAGATATTTTATTCTTTATAAATAATTGATATAGTAATCTATTATCTTTAAATATTCTTTTAATAGATTAGTTAGAAAGTAAAAGAGTTATAAAGTTATAAAAGTAATATCTATATATAATATAATTATAATATATAAAATCGATTTTATTTTCTTTTAATACTCCTTGACTTTCGATTTTATTATAACTTCTTTATTTTTCTTAAACTTTATAATTAGAAGTAAAGTATTTATAAAATTACTTCTTATAAGATTGAATTTCCAACTAATCTTCTTTATATAAATATTGTAAACTAGTTATAATTTCTTTTAGATATAGTTTCTAATTATTTATATTTCTAAAAACTACTTAGTATTATTTATTTTATATAATTTATATATAGAGCGAATATTATTTATAATTCTTTTAGTTTCCTTTTTATAACTTTTATTATAAATTATTTAGATATTATTTATAAAAAATAGTATTAATACTTTATAATCTTTATTAACTAGTATATAAAGCTTATTTGAATATAACTTTATTTCTAAACTAGTTAAAGTTTTAATAAAATCTTTAAACTATATTATTAAGAAATCTCGAAAGTTATAAAAAGTATAATTAATAATTATAATTATATTTTTAATTTTATATTTATTTAGAAGATAATATATAATTAGTTCTCTACTTAGATTATATAATATATTTATAAAAATATTAATTATATTATATTACTTCGTTTTAAAATTAAACTTAGTAACTATAGTTATAATTATCTAAAAAGAATAGAATATAAATATTATAATATATATTAACTTAATTATACTTTTAGCTTAAAGATTATTTTTTATTATAAAGTATAATCTATATTTAGTAATAAATCTATTTTAATTAGTTTTATAAGTAAATACTTATTTAAAAAAGATTAAATTTATTATAATTAAACTTCTTAAAACCTCTTTTTATATATTATAAGATTTAAGATTATTAATCTTTTTATTATAATTAGCTTTAAATACTAATTCTAATAGATAATTTTTAAAATCTTAATAGTATTTAAATATTTTAAATATTTAGATTTTATAAATTTTAAGTAATTATAATAATTCTATTATAAGTTTCTTAAATTTATTTATAACTATTACTATTATTATATTATAAAGTATTATAAAGTTTTTTTACTCTTTATCTTTATTTATATTTAGCTAATCAAACTAGAATATATTATAGAAATTATTAAGTTTCTTAATACTTTATTTAGATAGTTAAGAGATAATTATATTAATAAAAGTATTAATAATCTTTTTATTATATTAAGAATAATATCTTTTTTTCTTTTTTAATATATTAGTTAAACTAGATAATTGAAAAGTAAATAAACTTTAATTAATTTTATTAATTCTATTTATCTTTCTTACTAAGATCTCGATTATAAATCTTAATCTTTTAAATAGTAATTTAATTATTAATATATTTAGTAATTAATTATTATCTGATTTTTCAAAGTAAGATTTAATCCGATTTCTTTTATATAACTAATTATTATTATATAATATATATATAAAGTAATATAGTTTGTTTTCGATTTAGAGGAGTATATATTTAGATACTTTTTTATTTAAACTATCTTTATATTCTTTATAGAATATATTAATTATATTAATATATTTGAAGTTTATCTTATCTTTAAACTTAAAGACTTTCTTAATTATTAATAAATTTAAAAGAATAATAATATTTAGTTCTAAATTCTTTATTTTAATTTTTTCTAAACTTTATTTATTATTAATAAAGTTTATTACTTCTATATTCTAAATTTAATTTAAGATAATTAAAGTTTTATTATCTCTTTAATCTTTAAACTAATTATTAAAGTTTTATATATCTAGATTATTTTTATTATTATCTAGATATAAGTTATTATCTTTAAAGTAAATATTACTAAGAGATATCTATTTATTATTATTAAGTTTTTCTATTTCTAAGATTTATTTATAATAGTTCTGTTTTTCAATATTTTCTAAAATAAATTTTTTAATAAGTAAAATAAGTTTAATAATATTATTACTTTTTAGTATTAATCTATTTAAGTTTTCAATAATATTTATATCAAAAGTTTAAATAAAGTTATTTAATAATTCTTTTAAAACTAATTTTTATTTCTTAATTACTTTAGAATAAATAATATTCTTATTAAATTAAATATTTCAAGTAATAATAATCTAATTAAGTTTTAAGATTTATATTTTATAAATTAATATACTAAGTATATAACTTACTAGATATTTAAAATATACTCTCGAATTTACTTTATATTATTTCTTATTTATTTATATTTCTTATTCTTTATTAAAAAAGTAAGTATAATAACTAAAATAGTAAATATTATTCTAGTTAAAATATAAATTAATAATAATTAATATTATTAGTACTAGATTATACTAATAAAAGTATTGTTTAAACTAATTATTAAAAACTTTATTTAAAGTTCTAAACTCTTATTATTATAAAAGATTAATATTATATAAGTAAATTACTATTTATATAATTTCAGATTACAAGTTTATAAAAAGTTTTATTTAAGTTTATATTTTTATCGTTTTAGTAATAATCTCTTAATCTATATACTCTACTATATTATTTAATTTATAAGTATAAGCTAGTAATAATTTTATCTTAATTCTCTTTATTTTAATCTATTATTTAAACTTAGTATAACTATTAATTCTAATTACTAATATATTATTATCTTACTTAATAATATATATCGATAAGTAATATTATTATTTTACTTATACTTTAAAATTAGTAATAATATAAAATACTTTATAATAAGTTTTATTAACTAGTAAGATTCTGAAGATTTTATTACTATATAATTCCTTAATTAATAATAACTAGGAATATCTATTGAATAATATTAGAAAGTTGAATAGATCTTATATAATTTTATAAAAAAGCTATAATAATTACTAATCCTTTAGATAACGATTGATTATTTATTTTATATATATTTTTATATAATATTTATAATCGATTTTTAAAATCTTCTTAATTTTTATACTTTTTACTTTATTTACTAAATATTCTAAAGTTTTTTATTTTAAATATCTAGCTTGATTATATTATATTTATATTATATTTACTTTATTAAATAATAAGTTATATAATCTTCTAAATAGCTTACTAATCTTATAATAAATAGTTAGATATATTATTATAGTTTAATTTATAAGAATATTATTTAATATACTTAAATAGGAAATAATTTTCTTAAATTAAAAGAAGATTAAGTTAAACTTTTATATAAAAGATATAATAATTATACTTTTCTTTAATATACTATATCTTAAAGTATAATTAAGTTTATAAAATTATAAGTTTATTTTTATTAGTTAAGACTTTGAAATAATATTAATATAAAAACTAGAAATAAAAGCTATATTAATTAAAACTAGATTCTTAGTTTTAAATCTTTTTAATTTAGTAAAGATATTTTTAATAATATAAATACTATATTCAATAATTAGAAATAATAAAGTTTTATATTTAATAAAATTATTATTATTAGACTTAGTAAACTTTCTATTATCTAGTAAAGAAATATTATTAATTAAATATATAATATTATAATTATCAAAGAAAGTTAAATTAGTTAAATAATACTTTTTAATAATAATTAGAATAGAATATATACTAGGATTATTAGTTTATATAAAAGAAAAGTAAATAATTACTATTACTATTTTTCTAAGAAATAAAGATAGTAAACTATTTATTACTAATATATTAGTTAATAAAATTTTTTTATCTTTTATAACTTTTCTAATATTATTCTATTTAAAGTTTTTAAATCTTTCTTTAACTTTCTTAATATTATCGATATTAAAATTCTTTTTAATTAGTTTTCTTTATAATATATTTTTAAATATACTATAGTTCTCTAATTTCTAAAAATATTTATTATTTAAGTTCGAGAACTACTCTTTAAAATAATAAAGATAGAGTTTATTTTAATTAGTTAAATCGACTTTATTAGAAAAAGTTGTAATAGTTACTAATTTTATTATACTATTACTAATAATTATTATATATATACTTTTTCTTTTTAGTTTATATACTTTATCTATTAATTAAACTTTAAGGAAATTAGTTATTTTATTAAGAGTTATAACTAGTTTTCTTTATTTTTATCTTTAATTAATATATCTAAACTCTTTATCTATTTAAGTTAGTTCGAATTTAATCTTAATTACTTTCAAGAAAATAATTATAATAAGTATACTAAGAGTTTTATTTAAATTATAAACTTATACTTTATTAAAAATTCGAACTTACTTTTAATATTAATTTAATAGTAATCCTTAATTATAATAAACTTAATTAAATATTTTATTATATTCTATTTGAATATTAAGAATAATTAATAATTTATTTAATATAAAATATTCTTTGAGTAAGTAAATATAACTTTGAAGACTAATTCTATTATACTTAGTATTGTAAAGATTTTAATTAATTAAGAAGTTTTTATTAACTATTAACTTGATTTATTTAAAGATTATTAAGAAAGCTTTATAATATTAATTAAACTCTAGCTTTTAAAAGTAGTAGTCTTAGTCTAAAGATAAATATTATTTTCTAATATCTATAATAATTAGATAAACTAATAGAGGAGAAAGTAGTAGTTAAAGATTAATAGTAAAAGAATCTATATTAATTGATTTAATAATTAATTAGTTATTATTATCTATTCTAATTATTATAGTATTATTAATAATTAATTAGATTACTAATATATTAAATAAGTATTAATAAGATTAAATCAATTAATTATACTTAATTATTTATTAAATATATACTTTGTTCTTTATAGATTTAAAAGAGATTACTACTAGTAATATTATAATAAGCTAATTAATATCGAGTTTAGAATTTAGTTTCAATTTAACTAGTATACTAATTAATTTATTATAAAGTTTTAGATTAATTAAATACTAGATATATTAAATCTAGATTTAGCTTCTTAGTTCTATAAACTATATTAATTATTATTAGTAATTATATAATTTAATATTATTAATCTTCTTGAAATAAGATATTGTAATTGAAAAAAGAGGTTAAAGTAAAAGTGATTATATAAGAGATAATTGAAAAGAGTAACTATTTATAATAGTTAGTAGATAGATAAATTTATAAAAGAATTTATATTAAACTAGGCTTATAACTATCAAAGATACTAATAGCTAAATAGAGGAATAATAAAAATAAAAGTAATAAAGTAAGAATTAACTATTCTCTTTTTAATTAAAAATCTTTTCTTCTTTTATAGAGATTCTCAACTAAAAGGGAATAATACTAATTATATTAATTAATAATAAAGAATAAAACTTTTAGTTATTACTTTCTAATTAATTCCTTTAATTAATCTAACTTTTAGTTAGTTCTTTTAACTATCTAATTAATAGAGTATTAGTAATATAGTTATAATAATTAGTTAAAGTATTACTAAATCTTATATAAAGTAATAATTATATTACTAAATTAACTATATTAACTAATTAGTACTAATATAATTATTAGATTAAGTAATATTTTCTGTAATATATCTAGATTATATAGTATTTAAGATTATAAAGTAGAGATTAGTTACTTAATTATATAAATATATAATTAACTTTTCTAAACTAATCTATATTTATATAAATATTAAAGTTTATAATACTTATTATAATATTACTAAAGATTAATAATCTTTATATATAATAGAAAGTCTTTATTAATATATTATAATCTTTATTTATATTTTCTTTATAAATTATAAAATCAAATAAAACTACTTTTTAAATAAAAGAATCTTATTAATCTTTATAAATAAGATAGTAAGTTTTAAAAAAAAGGAATTAATTAATTATATCTTTATTATTTATATATATTTAGTTATTATCTAATTATAATATATATAAAGTAATTATCTTTATAATAAACAATTTAAAATAAATTATTATAATCTTAGTTTTTATTAATTAATTAATTTTTTATTATATAAAGTTAATATTTTAATATATTATAATTTTATTTTTCTTTAAATAGAATTTTAATTTATTTTTTATTTTTTTATTTTTTATTTTTTTATTTTAGTTTTTTTATTAATAATCTTTTAATTAATAATTAAAAAATCTATAATTAAAATAAAGTTTTTAATTTTATTTATATCTTTTTTCTTTTATAAAAAAATTACTTTTAAAGTTTATAAAGTTTAATTTTATAAACTAAAGTTAATAAATTTTTTTCTAAGAAGTAAATTATATATAATTATATTACTTTTTATATTTAAAAGTATTTATATAATTAATTATTTATTTTAATAACTATTTTTATTATTTCTAATAAATTTTTAAATTCTTTTAATCTAGATATTTTATTTTTAATTATATCTTTTAATTCTTTATAATATTAAATTTATAATATATTATTATTTTAACTAGTTCGATTTATATATTATTGAAATTATATTAAATAAGTTATAATTATATTATTCTATTATAAACTTTAAAATATTTCTTTTATATTTCTTTTTAAATTAATATCTTTAAAGATTATAAATAATTAAATTTTAAATCTTTTATAAATTATAAATATTTTCTTAAATTCTTACTTTATATTAATTAAAACTTTTCTATTTAATATTTTATTTATTAAGAAATTATCTAGAAAATATTAAATTTATTCGAAAGTTAATTTTCTTAAAAATAAAATTATTTATAATATTTATTTTATTTTATTCGCGAATTTTAATATATTAAATTTAATAAAAAAATAAGATTTAAATAAAGAATAATTTAAAATTAGATTATTTTTTATAAAAGATATTAAATATTTTAATTTTTATTATAATTAGTAAAGTATTTATAATAGATATAATTTAAATAATTATAAATTAGTTTATTTAAAAAGTAATTATTATTTAGAAAGTAAATATTCTCGAATTAGTATTTATAATAATAAAAGTATTTAAAATATTATATTTTTATAATCTAATTTATTATAAATAAATTATTTTAATATTTTTAAAATAATCTAATTTAAAAGTAATTTAAATATAAATTAAAAGTATATTTAATATTAAATAATAAATAAAGATTTAAAAGATAATTGATAATAAATAAATAGTAATTAATATAATAAATATATTATATTAATTTAAATTAAATATAAAACTTTATATATTAAAGAAATCTATTTATTTATATAAATCTTTATTTTTAAAAAGTATTAAAAATATTTAAAATCTTTTTACTTTAAAAGCTTTAAAAGTATTTAAAATCTATTTACTTTATTATATTATATAATCTTTTTTATAAAGTTTTATTATAATTAGATATTAATTTTTAAATTTAAAATCTTTATAATTATTATAATATTAAAAATAACTTGTTTTTAATATAATTATTTTCTATTTATATATATATATAATTATAATATTAAATTTAAGATATATAATTATAATTAAATAATTATTTACTATTTATTATTAATATTATCTTTTAAATTATTATTATAATTTAAAATATAAAAGATTTTTTATTTATAATTTTTAAAAAATTTATTAATTTTATTTTAAATTATAAATATAAAATATATAATTAGAAATTTAGAATTAATTTATTTTAAAATATTAATAATTAATTATATTTTAATAATATATTTATAACTTTAATATTTTTTTATATTATTTTTCTATTTTTTATATTTTATATTATATATTTATTTTTTATAAAATTTATTATTATTATTTTTTAATATATATAAAATCTTTTTTTATAATTTTATATATTATATCGATTTATTTTATAATTAATAACTTTCTTTTATTATTTATTAATTTTATTATATATTAAATATAAACTCTTTCTTAAAAATAATTTAAAAATATTTTTTATATTATTATTTTATTATTAATAATTATTAGATATTATAAATAGAATATAAATTTATAAATATTTATATATATTATTATTTTTCTTAATATTATTTAAATTCTTTTTTTATAAATTAAATTAATTTTTCTAAAATAATATAATTAAATATTTATTTTTTATATTTAATAATAATTCTTTTTTTAATCTTTTTTAATTATTTTATTATTATTAATATTATATATAATAAATTAAATTTAAATAAATAAAGTTATTCTTTTTATTTTAATTAACTTTCTTTTCTTTTTAAATATTTTTATTATTTAAATTACTATTTTTATTATAATTATAATAAATATTTATTAAAAATATTAAATCGGAATTATTTTTTATAAATTTTAAAAAAAGAATATTTCTAGTATTTATATAAATTATTTTATATATAATTTTAACTTTTTTAATATTAATATTATTTATAAAATTAATATTAAATCTAAAAATTATAATTAAAATATTAAATTATATTCTCTTTTTTATTTTAAAATTAATTTTTTATATTATAAAAAGTTTACTTTATTATTATTTTTAATTTTATTTAATTAATTTCTATAATAATCTAGATATATTAAGTTTATTATATTAATAATCTTTGTATATATTATATTAATCTTAGTTAGTAGAGTTTATAAGATTATTTAGTAATAAAATAGACTTATAAGTATATTTAGTATATATATATCTTAAGTATATAACCTATATAACTATTATATATATATAAGCTTTTAAAGTCTTTTAACTCTTTTAACTTTATAATTATTAATTCTAAGAATAATATAATCTTTTCCTTTATTAGATTCTTATAATATATTATTATATTATTAATAACTTAATACTAATCTTTTTAACTAATTAGTAACTTTCTAAATAATACTTTACTTATAATCTTCCTTATCTAGAAAACTACTAGAGTTATTAAAAGAAAGTTTATTCTACTAAATAGTAATATAAGTATTATTACTTTTATTTCTACTATTTATCTATTTACTTCTTTTCTATAACTCTTACTTTTACCTCTACTTTTTTTACAACTTCTTCTAAATCTTACTTCTATAAACTAATCTTACTTAATAATATATCTTCTTTTTAAGATATTGAATATAAAGTATTTAAAAGAAATATAAAGATATTATAATAAAACTAAAACTCTATATTTAATATAATTCTCTCTTTAGAATATAAATATTCTAATAATCGAGAGAATACTAATAACTTAGAAATTTAATATATTAATAATACTTTTATAAGTTTTAATATCAATATAGAAAAGAGAAATAAAAGAAAAAGTAAAATAATTAATTCTCTACTTTTCTAACTTTAAAATTAAAACTCTACTTTATTCTTAATAAATAATAAACTAGTTATATTAACTTAATTGATTTTAGAATTATAAGTATAAGCTAGAATTTAATAAAAGTAATTAAGATTATAATAAATTTAAATTATTAAACTAATCTCTATTTATATTTCTATTAATATTACTTCTAATATTATAACTACTCTCCTTCTAATATAATTTTAATAAATATAATCTATAAGAGATTAACTAATTATCTTTATAAAATAATTAAAATTTATTATTAAATTGAGAATTCTTAATAAATAACTATCTTAAGAAATAATTAAATTATTTATAAAAGAGATACTTAAGTAATATAATCTTAAATATAATTTATTTATCTTATATATTTATATCTAAAAGATTAATAAAGTTTATAATCTACTTTCTTATATATATTTAACTTATAATCTCTTTTTATTTAGTATTAATTTAGTTTAATTTTCCTAAATTACTAATTTTACTAATAAGTTTAATAATAGTTCTAATATTCTTTTATTTTTATAGAAATATATAGTTTTTAGTAAACTAGTTATATATACTTACTTCAACGAATATTAAGTTTATAAATATATAAGTAATTAAGTTAAAAGTATTATTTTTAATTACTTTAAAGATTTATTTTTATAAAAACTACTTTTATCTATAGAATAATTAATTAAAAAGTTATACTTACTTTTCTATAATAATTCTAAGTCTATTTTTATTAAAAATAAATATTATATATTATTTATAACTACTTTTAGATTTATATCTTTATTTAAAAAGTTTTATTATCAATTCTATATTCTAACTTCTATTGGTAAAGTTAAAAAAGAGATTATTTAAAAAAATCTTTTTTTCAAGTTTATTAGATATTACTAGAATCGAATTAAGTTAATTTAATATTAAACTATTTTCTTATAAGACTTAGTCTAATATTTAAATTTCTTAGAATAATAAGATAATACTAATAAGTTATTAATATTATTTTAACTTATTTATATTTTTATAATATCTACTTCTATATATTATCTTATTAATACTCTAATCAAAGTTAGTAAAGAAATTATTATAGATTAAATTAACTATTTTCTATTAAATTATAAAACTAATCTTAATTATTTTACTTTACTAATATTAACTAATTTTATTATAAATAAAATATCCTTTTACTTTATATTGAAGAATATTATATTTATTTCTTAAAGTAGATTAAAAGATAATTTTTTTTTAAAAGTATTTTTAATTATTCTTATAGTAATACTCTTTATTATATTAATACTATTGATATTAACTCTTTTAACTAAAAAGAAAAATACTTTAATATTATAAATAAATAAAAATAAAAAGATAAATATAAAGTCAAGATTATTATTATTACTTATATAATTAATAATCGAATAAAAAACTATATTTAATAAAAAACTCTTTATTAAATAGAATTAAAAATATAAAATATTTAGATTTAATTAAATTATTAAAAGGAAAGTATATAATATTCTTTTATATATTAATAAGAAATTAATATTTATTTTAAACTAAAACTTTTATTAACTTAGAAGTAAATAGTTTCGCTTTTATTAATATTATATTCTTTAAAATACTCAACTTTATTTAAAGAGTTATAATAAAAAGATTAAAGATACTTTTACTAGTTAAAAACTATAATAGTAAAAGAGGTTAAAAAATCTTTTATTATATTTATTTAAACTTATTTATTAATAATTGATTTTAAATTTATACTCTCTTTTTAATTACTTATTTTATATACTTTATAATCTTTAGAAGAATATAGCTATTCGAAAATCAAATTCTTTTAGATTATAAATAATATTAACTATATTAGTTTATAAGTTTATCTTCTAATTAAACTTATTCTTAATTTATAATATATATTTATATTAATCTTAATCTTTATATAATCAATTATAAATATTAGAAGGATATAGATTAATAAGATTATAAATTAAATAAGTATTAAAAATAATAAACTAGTATTAATTATTTAGATAACTAAGTAGTTATTTTAATATTTATATTAGTAATACTATAATATAGTAAAATAAAAGAAATTTTACTTTACTTAGTAATTTAAAAAGTTGAACTAATCCTTATTATAATTATATTTATAATTCTATAATTATCTAAGTTATATAAGATATTTCTAAAAGATTAAGTTTATATATTCAAGATAATAGAGATTATCTTTAAAAATAAATAGTTAGTATAACTTCTAGTTATTATTAAAAAGTTTAAGTCTCTTTAAAAGTCTTAAATAAATTACTTGAAAAAGATTATTAACTTATATATAATCTTTGAAATTACTCTTTATATACTCTATTATCAAAATAATTAGTATAAATTAAATATTATCTTGATCTATAAAATCGATTAACTATTTAAAGAGTAATAAATTAATTAAGAAAATAAGTAAACTATTTTCTTATTATTTAAATAATTATATTCTATTCTTTAATTCTAATTAACTATTATAACTTTCTTATTCGAAATTAATACTAAGCTTTTAATCTCTAATAAATACTAAGAATTCTTAATTATATTTTTTAAATCTAAATTAAATACTTTATTACTTTATTATCTTTATAACTATAAGATTATTTTAGAAGAAGATATAAAGAATAAACTTTATTATAACTTACTATATAAGATATTAACTAAAGAACTAAAGACTATTAAAGAATACTTTACTAAGAATCTAACTAAAAGATTTATTAAACTAAACTAAACTTTATTTATTATTTTAATTCTCTTTATTAAAAAGCTAAATAAATTACTATATTTCTATATCGATTTCCGAATACTTAATATACTTATTTATAAAAACTATTATCTATTATTATTTATTAATAAGACTTTTACTTATATCTCTTATATAAAAATTTTTACTAAATTAAATATCAAATAAATATTTTATTATATTAAAATAGACTTAGTTTTAGAAGAGTATATTATATTCTATATATATTATAAAGCTTATAAATATAAAGTTATATTATTCAAATTAACTAATAACTTTATAATATATTAGTATTATATAAATAATATTCTTTTTAACTATTTAGATATTTTTTATATTATATATCTTAATAATATCTTAATCTACTTTAAAAATATACTCGAGTATAAAGTTTATATCAAGCTAGTTTTATAATATCTTTAAAATACTAGATTATAAACTAATTTTAAGAAATACAAATTTAATATTACTTATACTAAGTATTTAAGATTTATTATCTTAACTAATAATATAGAAGTAGATTTTAAGAAGATTACTATAATATAATAATAGATCTACTTTTTAATAATAAAAAGTATATAATTATTTCTTAGATTTTATAATTTTTATAAATATTTTATTTATAATTTTAATATTATAGTTAAACTACTTATTAATTTAATTAAAGTAAATATTCTATTTTACTTTGATAAAAGTTATTAACTAGCTTTCAATATATTTAAATATATATTAATAAATATACTACTCTTTTAATATTATAATTACTTACTTTTTTATATACTAGAAATAGATATATTAAATAATATTATAGTAAATATACTTTTGTAAAAATATAATAATAACTAACTCTCTATAGTATTCTTCTTAAAGATAATATAACTAGCTAAATTGAATTACAAAGTATATAATAAAGAAATATTTATAATTATTAAATTATTTAGTAATTAGTAAACTAAGTTTATATTAACTTTATATTAAATTTATATTTATATAGATTATAAAGTATTAGAATATTTTATAACTATTAAGTCTTTAAATATATAATAAACTTAATAGACTAAACTTTTTATAAACTATAACTTCTTAATTATATATTGTTTAGAAAAGGATAATCCTCTTATAAATATATTAATTTATAAAATTGATAAACTATTATTATAAAATAAATAAAAGAAGTAAAATAGATTATAATAACT
>JANHAA010000250.1:0-41328 GCA_026225975.1 Clarireedia hainanense | reverse complement strand
ATTTAAAATTATAAATAAATTAGAATATAAACTATAAGTACTTAAGTAGATCAAACAATTGATAAGCTAAAGGAGCTTAAAGTAGATAAATATTATATAAGCCTCTTAAACTATAACTTTGATTTATTATTTCTTGAAAACTTTTTATACTTAATAACTTTATATTATACCTTATTATAATAATCTTCAGTTATAATAAGACTCGAATATTTGATCGAATATATACTTGATTTCAAGATAAGTCTTTTTAGTATAACTACATCGACTAATTTAATATCGCTTAGAAAAGCACTTGGAGAAAAGCTTTTAGGATTATATAAAGAAGACTTTAAGTATATAAGTGTTTACACTCTATTGAATATCAATATAGAGTAGATCGATATAATTAACAAACTTAGATATAACTTAATTATTGTTAAAAAGGATTTAATAAAGCTAAATTATTTTCTTCACTCTCTAAACCTCGTAGTATCAACACTTAAACTTCAATTCAATATAATAATATATTATACTTCTATTATACTAAAAAATAGTCTATATTATTAACCAATACTTTGCAATTTAGAATTAGCTTTAGCTAGAGACTAAGTAGATTCGGATATTACTACAAGTAGATAGTTCAACGACGTATTTGTAACAATCTCTAAGAGAAAGTTCGAAGTAATACTACAACTCAAAAGTATTAATTAAATATAGTATCTATAATTCTACTTTCTTATAAACTTAGTAAACTAGTATACTTAGAAATCAAGATATATATTATACTTTACCTTATATATATAGATTAATAATCTTATTTTCCTAAATCCTATACCTTCGATTCAAAAAGGCTTTATAGGATTACTAGATTATAAGAACTTAAAGATAAGTTGAAAGTCCTACTATATAAGTATCTATATAATCTAAAAGGAAGTTCCTCTACTTCGCTTCTATATTAGAATAGAACTTTTCGAGATAGTATTATAACTGTCTAATCAAGCTATATTTATTTATAAAATAGATCTATCTATATACAATATTCTTCCAGATCGAGTATCTAGGAAATAGATACTTTCTAATAAATAAAAGTAGATTATTCTAAATCGAGATAAATCTATATTACTATTAATTATATAATTATTAATCAAACGGTTGTTTAACCCAAACAATAATTAATTATCAACAAGATTGCAGCTAAGTTTATAGCTATCCGCTTTCGTTCTCTTTTCCTTCGTCTAACTTTAAAGCAACTTAAACTATCCTTAACCTTGAGTCTTACTATCACCGTACAAATACGACTAACAAATAACCGAATAAGATTAAGACCTTATTTGAGATATAGGAGAGCTATTATAAAAGGTGATTAAAAGTATATAGTTAGAAATATAAATAAAGGCTTTATACCCTCGATAATAAGAATTAATTATAATCCTTTAACTATACTTGAATATACCTTTTAATATATATATCTTAGGTGTGAAGAGTATAATAACACTTACCTTTTTTCCAAGCTCTTCCTTCCGTCAATCAATATTATTAGTCTTACTAGTATCTACAAGCTACTAACCTAATAGACTTAAATATAATCGAGATTAAAGAATATGTTAAAGAGTTAAAATAAAAGTCTTTTATTTTCTTTTTACTTCTCGTATTTTTTTTAAACGCTTAGAGACGAGCTTTTCAAAAAGAGAGGGGGGGGGGAGGGGTAAATCAATATTTATATATATTATAAAAACTTACTTAAAGTATATACACGTTAGATATACTTAAATTTTAAGATAATATATATAAATAAGAAAAAAAAACAAGTAATAAACTATAGAGACTTAGCCGAAAAGAAACTACTAAGGAAAATAATTACTAAAACTAGTAAATCTATACTTTAATAATACTTTGTAATAATTATACAAGATAATTAAACCTCCACTTTAAAATCTAGTTTGGTATTATTATCTATATCTATCTTGTCTATATCTAAAATACTTTCTTCTTCTACGAGTACCTAGTATACTATAGATTATAATAATTATAGTTATTTTCTTAGAACTTGAGAGAGTATACTTTTAAGCTTCACGATCTTCTCCTACTACTTATTAATAATTATTAAACCTTACTTAGTAGTTTTTACTACGATATTATAGCACTTCTAAGCCTGATTATACTTTTGTATATAATAATCCAGGGTTCCAGCTATATTATTATAATATATAATTTTATAATCAAGTATTTTGCTTATTACCCGCAGTTAGTTTTGAATATCAGACAAAGACGTCTTTATTATATCTAGATCCGTCTTATACTAGCGAATTGTTATATATAATAACTCAAGTTGATAGTAAGTATTTGTAAGATAAAACACTAAGTTATTAGCTCTCTCCTTTATAGTTCTAGTTCTTTTATAGAAAGCTCTAAGGAAGTCCTAGTTTGATATCTTTTAACAACGAGTATAAGTATTCCTTCTTTTTATCTATAATAATTATCAATTAATAAATCTCGATTTTCTTAGTAATTCGAATAAACTTATATCTTCCAGAAGGTTAAAGTAGATATCGATAGCTTCCAAGGTATTAAATATATTGAATTTGAACTTAGTATATAGATTGTTAAAGTGAGATAGTAAAGCTAGCCAAGTGTAATATTTATAATATATTTATAGATATTTTATTTTATTTTATATCTAATCTATTATAAAATACTCTATAGGTTTTTATATCCTCTCTCCTTATTAAGAAGTATCTCAAAATAGATAGTAATATTTCTACAACATTTATATTGACTTAGTTTAACTTCTAAAATAAATTGATTAGATAGTAATATAACTTAATAGCAATACCTTAAGCTAACAACGATACTTAACTTAATAGCACCTCTTTATAATCGAGCTAGTTAGGTAGTAGTTACGTGAAAAATACAAGGTATATTAATCTAGTAGCGGTTGTAAAACTTGAGCTAATAGCGATACTTAAGCCTATAACGATACTTAACCTAATAGTACTTCTTACAGATAATCCTTGAATACAACTTAGTAGTAATAATAAGAATAGTATACTCGAGCTAGCTAGGTAGTAGTTACGCGAAACATATAAAGTATATTGACCTAGTAGCGGTTGTAAAACTTGAGCTAATAGTAATATTTAAGCTTATAGCAATACTTAATCTAATAGCACCTTTTTATACTCAAGCTAGTTAGGTAGTAGTTGTATAAAAAATACAAAGTATATATAAGATTGCCCGAAATATACAAGGTATATTAACCTAGTAGTAGTTGTAAGAAAGTATAAGATATATTTGACTTAGTAATTATTATACGAAATACTCAAGTTATATTTAATTAAGTAGCAACTTAACCTAAAAGCAGTTAGAGGTTATAAACAGCAGTTGCTTATAGACGATAGACTGTTATAGTCTAAAAGACTTTAATCAGCAATTATATTTAGGTTATAGAGATACTACTTAATCTTTAAACTTTATAGCGATTTAGATTTACTTGAGTATTATAGAAATTATTTATTTATATACTATCTACAATAATAATACTAGTAATTAATTCTAAAATAACTAGTATTATACTTATAATAACTATACTTATTATATTATTCTTTATTACACTTTGTATTATAAAGTTTAGATATAGATTATAGAATCTTCTTCCTCGTTATATAATAGTTAGAACAGAAGATAGAAATATAGATATAGAATTAGCAACTATTTAACTTGAAATTGTGTTAGCTCCGTAGTAATAAGATACCAACTTGTATAATATAAGGATTAAGATAGTCGCTTATTAAGTAGAAGAAAGAAGAGATACTTTGCCTATCTCAATACAAGGATTATATCAGATTCTTTAAACTAAGTAGAAGAAGGAGCTAGACTATATAAACTTACTATCTTATACTAACTATATAAATAGCTTTATTATTTACTTCTCCTGTACTATCTTCCGTAACTTAATAATTATCCTCTTATAGTCTATTCATTTCGATATATAATTTTATAGAGATTCTACTATCTATAAAGACTATTCTAATATTAATAAAGTATAGTCTAGCTACGAAAATAAGAACTCTTTAAGTAGTAATAGGATTATAAAAGGAGATTATTTTAAAGGATAAAAGTAAAAGATCTATATATTATTAGCTACAATTTGGAGATAAGATAATATAGAAAATAAACCTATTCCTACTACTCACTTAAAGCTCTAGTAGAACTATTTGAACTAGAGTTTAGGCCTAGTACTTATTCTATTTCTCCTTGACCTAATAGATATTTAGTTTTCTTAAGTTTATTCTATATAGCTTCTTCTATTTAAAGATATATAGTATAATAGTTATACAAAACTATGATTTCTAATACTATATATATAGAATATCTTGTATATAGTATTTGCAAACGTATCAGCTTCTCTTCAGTCTATAGTCGCTTAGTTGTTATTATCTATAATATAGTTTCGTAGAAAGATATTAGAAAAGAAATAAATTTTTTAATAGCAAATAATATAGAAAAAGAAGTAATATAGAAAAAGAAGTAATATAAGAAAAGAAGTAATATAGAAAAAGAAGTGATATAGGAAAAGAAGTAATATAGAAAAAGAAAAGATATAGGAAAAGAATAGGAAAAGAAGTAATATATCTAACTATTATATAACAGTTAAATAACAGTTTATAATAGGCAACTACTTTCTAGTGAATCAACGTAAATAGCAAAGATAGAAAAATAGTATTATCAGATAACCTTAAGAGGATAAGTATTTATATTATTATAAAGGTATATTAAGGGCAAACCAAACTATTAGATAGAGATAAGTACTTAGTCTCAAGTTGATTAGCGGCTAAATACAAACTATAAAAACTAGCTATAAAAACTAGGATTATAAATAAGTAGATTATAGCTTTAGAAATATCCTATTAAGTTTATTAAGCAAGATAATAACCTAATTATTAATAGAAATATATTGTATAGTACTACTTCGAATTTCGCTATATCTTAATATAAAAAGATAATCAAACTTACTTATTAATTATTCTTAAAAATAATCAAATTATTCTTATTCTCAAAGATAATCAAATTATTCTTAAAGATAATTAAACCTACTAGTTAATATAGCCGATAATTATTCTTCCTAACAACTATCCTCCTCTAATAAGAATAAAGAGATATCTAATATAACTACTGAGCTTAGGAAGCTATTCTCTACAACCTTTTTTAATAACAAGTTTAATACTCCCTTTAATAAGCTAAGAGGTACTTAGTTAACTCTCTTAAGAACTAGCGATACTGATATTAATTAGAAGAATTTGTTTAACCCCTCTATTACAATAGGGGCTATAGAGGAGCTTAGGAATTAGGATTAGATACAAGGTTATATCTCTAATATAATAGTATAGATCTATTATTTAGAAAATTTATATATTATAATAATATATTATCCTCGAATTCTTATAATTAATATACCTCTTAAAGTTTGTGAACTATAGAATAGAATTAATTATTTAATATAGTAAGATAAATTAAAATTCAATTAAACTATATATTTATTCTATAAGCAAAATACTATATTATATAATTATAATACAGAAATTCGAGTATAGTCGCAGAATATAAATAATACTATATAAGCACTTTCTTAGCGAGTTATAGAACTTAACGAGATATATACTACAGCTTTAAATTTAAATAATTAGATTAAATTTAGAATATAATATTAGTTATTTAATTAATAAGTTTTTTTATTTATTATTAACTTACTGTCTTTCAGAGAATTACAAAACTACTAAATATTTATATATTACTAGATCTTTTAATTGTAGGAATAAAAATCTTCTCGGCGATTTGTTAAAGCTGAACTACTGTCACTATATCTATAGCTTTCACAGCTATCGCTAAGCCCACAACTTCTCTACTATCCGCTCTGTCTCTTACCACCTCCTTTCAACAGACGCTATAACTATATAATTATATAAATATAAAGGAATTAGTTAAACTAAAGTCAAGGTTTATTAGTAAAGGAAGATATTTCTTAGGGAAATCACTTTACTCGAGACTAGGTTTTCATTTTCAGTAGTCTACAAATAATAATAATTAATTACTATCTATTATATAATTGACTATAATATTATCTCGGTTATAGTTAGTACTCTTATAATTCTCTTATTTTTCTATTTAAATACCTTTGTAATTCTCGTATTTTTCTTTTATAATCCTCTTTCACCTTCTTTAATCGTATAGTATAATATAGTATAAATATAGCTAGTATAAACACTATATATACTCTAGTAACTATAGTAGTTATAATTGCTATTACAGACTATAATCTATTTTTCGATATATAAATATTGATTATCGTTGTTATAAGTCCTGTTGCCAAGTTCAATAAACTAAGACTTAGAAGGTTTAGCAAAGGAAACTTGATAGTAAAAATAATAATAGAAACTTATATTATTATTCGATTAACTATCTAAAGGTAATTCAACTTCTATATCTACTATAACTAGCTTATACCTATTACTCCAATTATATAAAGGATAACTACAACCTATAATAGTAATAGATACTAATAAGCTTTCAATATAAGTATACTTGCTTTACTAGCCTTTTACACTACTAAGAGTGAAGTTCGAAGAGTAGTGAATATAGTAGGAAGTACTAAGTATCTTATAAGAAGAAGCTATATAAAAATACTTGTAAACAAATTATAGATTGTAAGTATATTATCAAGTTGTAAATATATCTTAATATACTCTGTTTCCCAATATTTAAGTTGAGGATCATATATATATCGACTACTAAAGAATCTATAATTATTTTCGGTTAGTCTTATTATTCTTCTAAATAGACTATTGATACTTATAAGAACTATATTTGATATATACTATTAGAGGCTTTTGAATATAAAGTAATCTAAATTTGCCTAGTATAATATATTGTAATATAAGAAAAGAAAAAGTTAAAGAAATAATATACAATATAGGAATTATATAACTTAGTCTAAATCAAATATAGTATATATATTATATATACTATTTTTAAAACAAACAACTTTATATATATATTCTATCACCTTGACCCTAAGCCAACTTAGGAACTAAATAAAATAGTCCTTTTACTAAAAGTTATCTATATTAACAAGATAAATATTATATTACTCCTATTTAGTTCTTCTTAAGAAATAAAAGTTTTTTATTAGAGAATAGTAAATATATATAGAAAGAGAAAGATTTTACTTATAAGTATTCTTAATATCCTATTTATATTGATATATAGCAAACTAAAGTCGTTGTAGCAGACTTCGATATTAACAGTTTGTAGATATTTTTAACTATAAAAAAACTATTACAATTGATAAATACTTATTAAAACAAGATAGACTATTTTATATTAAGAATAAATATCTATTTTTAAAATAATCCCCTCTTTAACAAGTATATTATTTCATTACCAGAATTATCAAGACTAGTTTCTTATATAAATATTAGAAATATAAAACAGCTTAATTTAGCTTCAAATATAAATTAGCTATATAATTTCCCAAGATCTGTTTTATAGATTAACCTAGCTACAAAGTCAATTACTTTAACCTATTAAGTATGTAAGTAATTTCTTTCGCTTACTTTTAATAATATAAAACTTTTATAAAGTTTGCAACTATACTATTTTAGGATTCTCTATTAATAAGGCGAAGTCAATTATCTTAACTTATTAAGTATATAAGTAATTTCTTTCACTTACTTTTAATAGTATAAAACTTTTATAAAGTCTATAACTATACTATTTTAAAGTTCTCTATTAATAAGAGGCTTTTAAAATAATAAATAATTCTATTATTTACGATTTCTTACTAATCTTTATTATTATAATCTTTATCTTCTTTCTTCCTTAGTTGATATTTATATCCTCACTTATTTTTTCGTTATTAATATTTAAATCCTCTTTTATTTTACTCTCTAATAGTTCTTCTTAGATAGTATAAAGCCCTTTTATATATTCTTCCTTATAATTAACAATATTAGCTAATAAAGAAAAAGTAGGATAATTTTTTTATTCTAACTTCTTCTTTATATCCTTTAGTCTAAGATAGATAGGTAATAGATATATTAATTTCTAACTTTATTAGTATACTATTTAAAGTTAAAATATCAAACTCACTATTTCATTTAGAGATAGTAGCCACGAGTTATAATCTATAGATTTATAAGTAGATAATTGATTCTAATATAAGATGAAAATTACAATATCTACTCTATTAATTTTACCTAGTTTATATATTTTCTTAAATAGTATATTCTTCCTATATCTGATTATTTCGCTTTTTCTCTTACTAGTTAATTCGTTTATAGTAAAGTATTATATTATTGAATATATATAATAAGATGAAAGCTATATATAACACCTTCTTTTTATATTAAAGAAACTATTTTAGTAGAGGTATTCAAGAAGTCTATTATATTTAGAAGACTAATTATATCTTGCAGTAAAGCGTTTATATTATTAAGAGTACCTACTATATTCGTAAAGTCTCTGTTAACCTAGCAAGGTTATCTATTAACCCAGGGCTATCTATTAACTTAGCAAGGCTAAATTTTAGAGGGAGTACTAGAAATTTTCGTATAATAAACTTGTTAATCTCTTTATAAAGATAATATTATCTATATCTATATAGAAATCTTCAAGTATAGAAGTATTATATAAAAGTGTTTTTCATTCTAATCTTAAAATCTTTATATAGTATATTATTTACTTTACTATATTTTTTAAAATATAGATAATTATTCACCTCTTATCCTAGCTAGTTAGAATTATATAGCTCTCGATTTCCTTTTATCTTCTTAAATATCTTTTCTATTTATTTTTATTTTATCGAACACACTTTTTTAGTATACTAACAAGATTTGATACTATAATATACACTTTCTATATCGCTATTAATATCGTTTGTATAGTAGTCTGCCTCAAATCAATAGCAGATCTTAGTAATAGAGCAGTTACTATAACTATAATTAACCTTGTCCTACTTCTTTATAAGCGAAGATTAATAGTAATAACTAAGTTAATAAGAATCTCTCTAAGAAGCTATCTAGAAGCCTATAAGATATTCAATATAGTAGTTATTGTACAAGTATTATTATATATAGCTATTATCTTAGTAAAAGACTTATCTTCAAAATAGATCTAGATATCTTTGAATATATTAAGAGTAGTTATAAGTTCAAGGCGTATAATTAAGTAAGCTTATATTCTGATTATAATATAGAGAATTAGCACTTTAATTCTACTTAGTATTATATCTCTCTACTTCGTATAACGGACTATATATAAATAGTTCTTATATTCCTACTTGATTCTTACTATTATTATAGTTATCGCTTTATAATTTCACTTAATACCTAAAAAGCCGATAACTCGAATTTTCTTGAGAATTAGAATATATTTATAGTTTATCCTAACCTTAATTTATATAACTATCTTTCTATTAAGAAATTTTATATATAGTAAAGCGATTGTATCTACTAAGGTTACTAATCTTCCTTAGATAATAAAAGTTATAATTAAAGTCCCTAAGCTTTAGAATATAAAAGTAGGCTAATATATTTTTATAACTATACCTGTTACTAAAATTATATTAATATTTCAAAGTTACCTATTTATAATTATATAGTAGGATCGAAGTATTAATAGACTTACAATTTCTCTACTGATTAAACCCTGTTATAGATTTACAAGGAAACTAGTATAATTAACTAACTAAAAACTAACTGTCTTTGTAGATAGTCTATTTAGTCTATAATATAATCTTAGTATATTCGAGATTGTAATTATATTTGCTACTAGAATTGGGATTGCAGGCTATATACCTTATATCAAAGAGCTTGTATATAGTTATAATAATTATAAAGTTTGTACCTATTGTATTATCTTAATATAGTAATTAGATATTAAATATAAATTTCAAATTGAATAATCATTATTATATACTTTACTTACTAAACTACAAGCTTATCAGTAATAAGTAAAGAGCTAGATAGATAAGGTTATAAAAATAAATATAAGTAAAGTAAGTTCTATTTCGAGTTTAGTCCTTCTAAGTCCTAATATAAGATTAGATTTTAGAAGTTGAACTATATATTCTGAAGAGATTATCTACTATACAAGATATAAGTAGTAGATATATTACAAAGAATATTCTCGATAAATATAACTTAGCTAATCTTAAAATAGTTCTCTATAATATATATTAAAAAATATATAAAATATTCACTTCTCTAAATATATAAAATATCCTTAGTAGAGAGTTTCAAATAAGAAAAAGAGATATTATAGTTTCTAGTAATTACTTTATTCTTAAGTTCTTGATCTATACTAATACGCTATCAGTCTATATAAATAGTAATATATCAATGAAAATTAGAAGGATTATATCTGAAAATCTCGATAAATATATTAGGCTTATTAAGTTAGACTTTCAACCTTCATTATATAGATATTTGAAAGACTCTAACAAAGATATAGATTTTATATATAGAGGTTTAATATAGTTCTCAAAGATAATTTATTTAGATATATTCAAATTGATTATTACTAGATAATACCTCTATTTTAAAGAAATGCTAACTTGCTTTTATTATACTAGAACCCCTCCTTTAATAGATCTAGTACTCTCTTTAGAATCTAAAGAGACTTAATAAATAACACTTCGATAAGTCTTCACGCCTTCGGTATAAGGCTCTAACCAAATAGCTAAAAACCTAATAAGCTACTAAAAACCCAATCTACTAAGTAATAGGTAACTTATAAGTTGTAAGTAGACTACTCGTCGCCTAGTAAGCAATAAAGTAAATAATAAGATAAGTTATAGCTAGTAGCTTATAAAGTAATAAGCAATAACTAATCTATTATAAAAAAGACTATATAGTTCAAGAAGTGGAAAACCCGGCCTATAAGGCTTTATATCGTAATCTACCACTTACTAAGCTTCTACTACAGCCTATACCTTACTAATAGACTTGAATATAGTTGAGATTAAAAGTTCTAATATTAGCTATCTAACTAATTAATAATATTATCTATCTAAGAAACAAATTGCAATTAAGAAAGTAATAATAGAACTATCCTAATAGATTCTAAATAATCTCTAGACTTTACTACCTCTAGTTCTTTTAATATAATCTTTTACTTAATCTTAGACTTTATATTTAATTTTAATTTAACTATATTTTTATAATCTATAACTATTCTTATAAATTTTAGAAGAAATTAAGATTTCTATTTATAATTAGTTATATAACCTGAAAATATTCTTTAAGAATTATCTTACGATTTCTTGATAATTTAGAGGCTAAGTTTTATCTTCCCTCGATTTGAAAGTATAATATATACTTTGTCTTTAAAAGAGTATAAAAGTATCAACTTCGTAATTCAAAGAGATTCAAGTAGCTAATTTAAAAAGACTAATATACTATTTACAAAATCGCTCTATTGAATATCGTCGCTCTCGATATCTAGCTTCTTTTAATAATACTATTTTAAATATAAGAAAAAATCTACTTACTCGATCTAACTCTACTATTTAATACTTATATATATTTATCAGATTGAAAAGAATTAAGAATAGTAAGAATAGTTAAATAACCTATTAGCTAATATTTCTAAAACAACTTAGTAGTTATTAGCTATTATTTATATATCACCTAGTAACCTAGTATAGCTACTAACCTAGTAGCGGTTGACTACTATTTATAGAATAATATAATAGTTATCGTAACTTAGTAGCGGTTAACTACTATTTATAAACGATTAAGATTAATATATATAGAATAATTGTAGATAGTAAAATACTTTTTTTTATTTTATATAAAATTTTTCGTTTTCAAATTTAACAATATTATCGTTTTTAGCTTATAATACTTTATATATATCTGCAATACTACCTACTATTAATATCCTCGATTATAATATTCTTTAACAATAAAGATATATATTAGCAATTAAGTTTATAACTCAAAGATTGTAATTTACTAAGTAGCTTCTAGTACTATCGCTAGTCGCTCGTGTAAAGAAACTCACTCGAGAACTAGGATATCTATATTACAAGATTTATTTTTATCAATAGTATTTCGAAATACTTTATAGACTTTGTTAAATATCTTACTATATTTATCAAAAGTTCTTCCTTACTATTTACTTAGTACCCCTAAGTAGAGAAAAACTATACAATATCCTTTAACAATTGTACAGAAGGCTCGAGGAGTCTATAACCTGTAAAGCTTAGGCTGAAAGATTATAGATAGTATTTTAGAGTTTAGAAATAGATATCGAAAGACAGGACAGAATAATATAATAAATATAGAGTAAATATTGTAAAGTTAAACTAGGTTTGCAAAGTCTATAATTCAGGCTTAAGAGGCCTAAAATAATAGTCTGTAGATAGTAAAAGTAAGATAGTCAAGAACAAATTATTACTAAAGACTATTAAATATAAAAAGCTATAAACTATATAAAAGGATATAAAAATATAAGTAACTTAGAACTAATCTATCTACTAACTTCTATATACAAAGCTGTTAGAACAATGTTTTTATATCCTTATATATACTTCTAGTATATTTCATCAATAACAAATCTAAAAAGAAGTTATTTCGATATTTAGAGATTATTCCTCGATTTGGGAATACTCTTATAAATCGGAATAGATCTCTATAAGTACGTTAGTAAGGAATAGCTTCTTTATACTAAAACTTATCTATTATATACTACTTGTTATATAATCCTGGCTTCTAGGTAGCTATACCTCCCTCAAGAATTCTCCTTAGACTTTACTTCCTAAAATCTTCTAATTATATTTTATCTTCTTCTTAACCTTTGTTTTTCACAACTTCTACTGCGACTTTGAAGAGTGTTAATTCTATTAATTTGATAATTAGTATCTCTAGATCGAGAATTGTATAATAACTAAAGAGAAACTACAAGAGCTATATATATTATAGATATAGAGGAGTTTATTTTCTTGATTTTTTAAATATAAAAGCTTATTAAGGAGATTATCTATTTTAATAAATAAGTTTATAAATACTATATATATATTTACTATTTCAGGAAAATTGTAAAGCTGTATAATTCTATTTTTAGATTTTAGTAGGATAATAAATATATTTAAAAATAATAAGAACTTCTAACTTTTTAAAAAACTATTATATTATAATAAGTAGTAGATAGAAAAAGCAGAAATATATAATATCTTCTTCTTCTATTTCTCCTCTATTATCTACTAGTCGAGGTCCTAAAGTGATTGATTTGATATAGAATAGTAACTAACTACCTAAAGGAGCTATAGCTATTACAAAGAGTACTCTAGGAAAGCGAGGATAAATACTTACAAATCTAGTTGTAATTAACAATAATAATCAAGATTTAAATCAAAGACCTATAACTCTATTAAAAACTTAAGCTCTAAGTTCGAGTATAACTACTAAGTTATCAAATATACTAAAAAGGTTAATATTCGATTTTAGTAAAGTTAACTTATTAAAATTATCTAATATTCTAGAATTCAATATAAAGATAGTATCTGATAGTATAGTACAAAAACCTCCAAAGGTAAAACAAGGGTCTTCAACTATACCACCTTCGTTAGCTAAGAAAACTCGGCTATAAAGCACTTTTAAAGATAATATTAACAATGAAGATATATAGGATATTAACGATATACAAAATATAATTAAAGGCTTAGTTGCTCTAACTTCCAAAAGAGAAAGCTCCGCTACTTCGACTTCCAAAAGAGAAAGCTCTGTTACTCCGACTTTCAAAAAAGAAGGCTCTACTATTCTAACTACTTCGACTTTCTTATTCTGAAAAGGAAAATTTATCTTAAAAGTTATAGTAACTGATAGTGAAAACGAGAGTAATAAAGAAGATATAGATTGCTAATTAAGCAATAAGATACAATATAAATCGGAACTTATCTCGGAATATAATCCTAACTCTAAGGATATTTAGAACTCTTAAATAGTATATAAAGTATTAAGAATTTCTAATAAACAAATTGCTATCAACTATTACAAGAAGATAAGTAACTCTTATCGACTTTTAATAGAACGTAAACTTTAGAATACTAAATCCTACAAATTAGAAAGGGAAAAAGATATAAACTACTTCTTCGAAAAACACGATTACAACGATCTGACTAATATAAAAAGAGGAGACAAGAAAAATATTAACAAGTTTTACAAATATACTAGAGTATATACTCAAGCTATATAAAGAATTACTCTATTTATAAATAGTAAACTAATAAGTTACGATACTAATTAACAAGAGATATATAAATAACTTCAGTTAAAACTAAAAGTAGTTAAAAGTCTTAAGCCTATTAATATTTAAATTTTAGTTAAATAGTATATTAATAGTTAATAGAAGAAGAGTTAAGAGATAAGAATTATAATTAAACGTCTTTAAGAATAGGAAAAGGTTGATAAACTTATTTAGGATATTTACAGAACTTAAGAGTTGCAATATAAAGAATATCTTAATAGAATATATTTAGCTAACAATTAGTCTCTAATATCTAGTAGTTACAAATTTACTTTAGAGCTTGATTCAAAGCCTATTTCAAAGGATTCTTAGACTCTAATATTAGAATCAATAAAACAAGTCCTTAGTATATCAACTCTAACACTATAAACTCGAGTAAGTTCCTCTACGCCAAAGCCTATAAAGAAACTAGAAGATATTAAACCTAATCCTAAGTTGGATAAAATAAAGAAACTCTATTATCAAGAAAAGCTTAAAAAGAAAAATATTATTAAAATAATAGTAATAGAAATTTTACTATTCAAGAAATATTATAAGAATATAATAAGTATAAAGTAATAGAGATTTATATAAATAAATATAAGCTAGATCCTAGAAGCTTAGATTTTACTAATTGCTTAGTTTACAAGTTTTTAATATAGAATAAATATCTTTTTACAACTTTAGTATACCTAGAGTTAGATGTAGTTAGTATAATCACGTTTTAGAACTTATATATAATACCTAGAACTATATAAGTTTAATATCTCTTTTACCTACTATATAAGTATTATAGTTTTAGCTAACCTGGCTAGAGCTTCTTTCAGTCTATTATTATATATTAACAACTTTTTCTTTTCATCTAAACTAAGCCTTTATTATATAATATACTCTTAGTATATAGGATTTTCAGCTAATAACCTATATTCGTTATATAATCTATATTGTCGGTATTTGTAACTTCGGTTAGAAAATACTTTAATTAGTAGGCGAAGTATTCTGTAAAAGGCTATTATAGAGTTATATATTATTCTTATATACCCTAGTTTAGTTTATACTTTTAACTTCGTCTAGATAGAATATATTTTAGAAGATTTATTTATTCTTTTTTCTACTAGTATAATATCTCAACTCTCTTTTTTATAACTATTAGAGAACGAAGACTCAACATCTATATATAGTATCCTTTACAAACCTCGAGGTAATTTATTATTCCTCGAGAGCTAAAATTAAGTCACTTATTTAAGTTTCTACTTATAGACCGCGAAAGATAAAAGATAAGTAAAACTAAGACTATAATCTCGTAAGTCTTAGCTACTCTTATCTTTAACTACTATAATATCGTATACTTGTAGACTATAATAAATAAAGGAAGAGTAAAACCAGATCCACAATCTTGTAAGCCCTAGCTTATCCGGCTTAAGTAAGTTTAAGATAAAGTTTCTATATTAACTTTTAGGACTAACCTCTTTTCAAGTAACACTAAGTTCTAGCCACTGATCAGAAGAATATCAATTACTCGATTAAGTAAGAAACGGTATTTACGAAAGCAGTAAGTTAATAAAAGTTTGTCTTTTCTCTCTACAAGCTAATCTTATAAAATAGTAACTCCTATCAATATAATTAGCAAGTAGTTAAAGGTGTTTATCAATATTATTAAAGAGCTATAGTAATACAATATTTCAAGCCTCACTACTAATCAGAAGAATATCAATTATCTAGTCGAGCGATTAAAGTTCGATGAAAATATAAATAGGAACAAAGTAGATTTAGATAAATATAAACTTTCTCCTCTTTATAGAATCGTCTATAGTTCAATCTAAACCTATATTTCCAAGCCTTTTATATTATTAGTCAAAAGTGAATAAGATTATATACAAACCACCCCCCTATAGTTAGTATAGGTATAATACTACAAACCTCTCTAAGTACTAGTTGCCTCGTGAAACTACCAGCTTATATATCCAAGTTAGTACCGCCTCGATAGTAGTCTAGTCGGTCTTAATATATATATCGAATAGCTTAAGTTATATATTCTCCGGATCTTTATCCAAAGCACGTTTTTAGCCTCTTCGAGTTATTATATCGATCGGAACAAACTCTAGTTAGACTTGTATATCTTTTACTAAGATACTTATACTTTACTATAACTACTCGAATAGATCCTTATTACTAAAATATTCTAACTCTAGGTTATAGCTAGAAAGTACTTTATCTATTATTAGAATCTATAGATACTTTGTTATATAGAGTACTTTGAACTTAGTACTGATAATAACAAAGATAATAAGATTATATATAGCCCTAGAGAAAAAAACATATTAGTTAAACAAATCTCGTATATACTAATATAACTTCTACAAGGATAACACGTATATATTCTTCTTCTCGATCTATAATATAAAAGCCTCGCAGAGGTACTCGAGCTCTACTTGTCTCCGCACCTCTTCCTCGGCCTAAGCCTAGCTCGCGATAGAGTTATTCGATACTAACTAGTATAGTACTACAATATAAATCGAGGTATATTCTTATTTCAGATTTTTACAAATATATACTACTATTTACAAGTGTAAGCTAAGCGACTACTACGTAAACTATCTATAGTACACCTAGCCTAGGTCTCTCGAGTAGACGATCAAGTTACTTCCACAATCTACAATACTTAACAAGACGAAAAAAACAAGTCTATAGAGTATAACCAGGTTAATTATATAGTAGGTGATTAGAGGACTATCAAGTGAGGCAAGCGAGGTATCAAGGAGAGCCTAGTTAGTACCTACCCTCTCGAGCAGCCTTCGTTAACCTTATTAGTACTACTTATACTAGCTTAAGTAGTCTTTTTTCAAACGTCTATAGATAGTACTAGATATGAATTCGAATACATAGTCGAGCTTTTCCACTGTAGTCAGCTTTTATCAAGTAAGTATAAGCTTCTATAGTACTAGTACAATAACGAAACTCGATATTAAGATACTACTACTAGCCTAAACTACTAGAATATAGCGGATATAGTTATATAAGAGACCTCTCTATCTGCTATATAAGCTGGAAAATAGTCTATTATCCCGAATTATTTTCTTATCAACAAGTTAGAGTAATATAAGATCCTCCCTCCTTTGTTCTACTAATTTAAAAGTCTTGTTTAGAACGAATTTTTCCAAGTATCTATAGGAATCGAATATCGATTAATAATATAGTTAAATAAGTTTATAGAATAGTAGTATTTACTAGTCAGTTTCAATAATCGACAAGTCAAGGAGAAAATATACAAGAACTCGGAAGCTATTATAAGAGTTAGGTATAACTTAATTGTCTTTATTGTAGCAAGTATATAAGATACAATTAGCTAATAAGTTATAGCACTTTGAAATATAAATACTATAAAGTTTAATATTAACAACTACAAAGTATTAAAGAGAGAATACTACAACTTTGAACTCTCGCTTTTTAGCTCTGCTACTTTCTATAATAGCGATAATTACAACTTGGAATCTTATTCTATATAACAAATCGCGTTCCAGCCTTACAAACACTAACCCGATCTAGTACAAGATATCTATAGACAAGTATCCAAGGGTTTTGCTATCCTCGTGAAAGCTACTTAGGAAGCTTAATACTAGCTCTATACTAGAGCTTAACAAGATACTATACTTGAAAGTAGATAACTTCTATATAGCTTTATACAGCTCTTCTAGTAGATATAATATATTATCGCTGTTATCCAAGTCGGTATCGGCCAACTATACTTAGTCCAGAGAGTAGGAAGTTATACTAAGTAGTAAGTAGCTTAGCTCGCGGAATAGATAGCTTTCCACAGTACAGGACTATAAAGCTTATAAGATAACTACATTATATATATCACAGATAAGGTAGAAAGTATTCTCCATTATAGATATCAAAGCTATAATACTAAGGTCTAATACAACAAAGTATAATATATCCCGCGGCTCTAATATTGTATAATTAGTCGCAACTAACTATTCGTCGATAATAAGTGTAAATAGCACTATATCAATAATGATATATAGATATACTAACTCTTTGATATCCCTTAGTTAGTACCTCTTAGCTAGCGTTTTCAACGACTTCAATGTTTTCATATCGGGCAATATATCTAAGTGAAAGTAGTAGTAGTTATTATAGATAAGATTATTACTATCAAGGTCTAGTATATAGATATTATCCGAATACAAGTCTTTGTTAGGCCTGATATATCCGGGCGAGAGAGCTAGCTCCTCGACCTTGGCGATAGTATAAATAGCCTTACTTCCTATCAAGCTATCGATTAATATAGTTTATACCTATTTATAATACTTCGCTAATACTACAAGATCCTTATTTATTATAACTAGCTATTCCCGTAGCTTATCGAGTTTTCAAGAGATTATAAGTGTAAATATTTTACTTAACTCGTTCAATTTACTATACCGAAGTTAGTATATAAATAAATTTGATATTAATAGTCACTAATACACAGTAGTAGAGTAGACTACTATACCAAGGACTGTGGAAAGTATAGTACTTACTACTATATTTAAGCGCTTACAACCCTTTGTTTTCTATAACAGTTATATCGAGTAGATATTTTACATCTAAAACTTTATAAGAGGAAGAAGACTAGTATTTATATAAAAGCTTCCTAATATCTTACTAACTCACTAATATCACTAAGCTTTATATACTACACCTGCAATTGCAAAGTATAGACTCGAATCTATAATAACTTAGAGGTTATCTTATCACTAATATCTTATTACTAACATCTCACTAATATTACTAAACTTTATACACTACACCTGCAATTACGAGGTACAGACCCGAATCTATAATAACTCAGAGATTATCTTATCACTAATATCTTATTACTAATATCTTATTAATATTACTAAACTTTATACACCACACCTGCAATTGCGAGGTACAGACCCAAATCTATAATAATTCAGGAGTTATCACCACACCTACAATTACAAGGTACAGACCCGAATCTATAATAACTCAGAGGTTATCTTATCACTAATATCTTATATATCAATATCTTACTAATATCTTATCACTAATATCTTATCTTATCACTAATATCTTATCACTAATATCACTAAGCTTTATATACTACACTTACAATTGTAAGATATAGACCCGAATCTATAATAACTTAGAAGTTATCTTATCATTAATCTAATATCTCATTACTAACATCTCACCAACTATATAAGAAGAGATATACTTATACAAAGAACTAATTAGATTAAGAGCCTTATAGTTATAGAGTCTTGCCTCCAAGTATTATTCTGAGATTAGATACTTGCTTCTTTATCCTAGTGTTTTCGATAAGATTCTTCTCTAATCAGCTTAACGTTTAGTAAATAGTAGTGAATATAGCTTACCTTTGAGAGATACTATATTGTAGAAATTATCTATTACATATAAAGTCGACCTCTAAGAGATATTTAAACGCTCTTAGTTCTACTATATATTATCTAAAAGGTAAGTAGTTTATAATATACTATTAGAAGGAGAAGTAGTTAAACTAGTTGTAGAGGTTAGAGCCTTTCTTAGTAAATTTAATTATATTATTAGTACCTATATAGCTTATATAATAACCGCCGAATTCCTTATCTACTTATTTCGTTAATAGAGTTCTTAAAAGTAACTTAATCTAGTTATTACTTACTTATAAAAAGATAACAAAGTCAATCTTACTTCCTAAATAGATATCGAAAAAAAAAAAGAATATTAATAAAGAAAATACTATATAGACTTATATTCTAAATAAAAATTCTACGAATTACTTTTATTCTATAAGAACAATCTATCAGATATCTATTATACTAAAATATACTGAAATATATACTGCTAATTAAGAAATAACTAATAATAAATAATAAAAGAAAAACTTTCTTTAAAATATAATAAAGTCTATACTTATTATAGACTTTATAAACCTGATATATAAGCTTTATAATCCCGAAGTTATAAATTCTATAAGCTTCACTAGCTTGAAGTCCTATACTTTACCTACTTCGCCTTTAGTAGATCTAGTATCTCCTATCCGCCTATATCTCCTATAGGTATATAGGAGCTATATATATATATAGGAGGGTATATAAGTATCTAGGAAAAGTATTAAATTTTATTTTTATAATAACTCTATAAGAAAGCTTAAAAGTTATATCCCGATTTAAGATATACTAACACTACTTCGCTATAGCTAGAGGATAATATAGATCTATAAGATATCCTATCTACTTATACCTCCTATAGGCCTATAAGAGATATAAGCGGATAGGAGGTACTAGATCTAATATATCAGTTATAATAGAAATTTAGAGTATAATCACTTCTTAAACTTCGTTAAGTATTATATTTAGATTACCCTCAAAGTCCGATATAGAAAAGTATAGTAAATCTTCTCCTAAAAGCAACTATACTTTTTTATCCTAAGTATAATCTTATTCTCCTTTAATATCTATCTAATACAACTTCTTTTAGTTCGTAATATTACTAGTTATAGTACTTCGGGTTATATAACAATATTATAATTACTAGAAGTTGTTACTTTCAATATAGAAGGTATAATAATACTACAAATATTTGAAGTCCTAGTATTTAATATAGAAAGTATAATAGCTTTAAGTAGAATTAAAGTTTTTATAAATATTGTTTTCTTAGTATTATTAATTAATACTTCAGAAAGGATAGGAAGATAAAGATATTCTAGAATATATTATATCTGAAATTCGAGATTATATATTATATCGTTCCCGATTATAGTATATTTTAGAAACCTTTAGAAAGGCTATTCTTAATATTCTCCAAATAATACTAATTCTCCTATATAGGAAGTTCGCAAGATTAGTAAAGAATAATAATAATTATTACTAATAGGTATTAGCTGATATTTACAATTGCTCTGAATATTATAATAAAGTCTAAGATAATATTTTGAGTTATACTTATAAAGTAAGTTTAATATATTGTTAATATATAATAAAGGAAATTTTCGTTGTTTTACAAGTTATAAGTCTTCATTGTCCTTATTATTTATAGAAATATTGTACTTAGAATAACAAATTTTATTAATCTCCTCCCTATCTCTTTGTATATATTCCTACTCGCCTTGTATATAACTATCCTCGTTATAGTCGTATATCGCTTCTACTACTATCTTTTTATACTATCGCTTCTCTAACTAATCTTTATTATAATATTAATACTTAAACAGAAAGCTATACTTAAACTCTTTAGATTTATCCTAACCAATTTCGCTTTGATTATATCCTGAATCACTATAATACTATAATAGCCTAGAGGATTAAGAATAAAAATATAAAGATCTAGAGATAGAAGCTAAAATTTACTTCTCAAAATCTAGGAGTATATCTATTTCGTATTCAGAAATATCTTTATTCTCTTTACTTATAATATCCTTATCTAATACTATAAGTAGAGAATACAATATTAATTCTTTATATATACTTTCCTCTCCTTTATAGTTGTAAGATAAAGGAATTTGATTTTATAATATTTCAAGATAGTATTATTCTTAAGTAGATATATCGAGTAAAGTATATAGTTTGAGTAGAAGTGATAAAGATATATTCTCGATTATAATATAGTCTTCTTCAATATTCTACTACTTATTATTATTATCAAGAACTAATAGTCTTTCTATATATAGTTAATAGACTGTTTTTTATAGTGATAAGGAACTGAAATATATACTTTGAGAGTCCTAGCTAATCTGATATTTATTCGTCGAAATCTCCTTATACGAAAGCGAATCTAAGATCTTCTTTATCAAAGAAAGCTTATCTAATTTATCTAAACTTACCTCCTTATCTCCTTAAATTGTATTACCCCGGATCGAGTACTCTAACAAGCTTGTATACTATAGTATTTCGATTATAAGAAAGTTAAGATTATTATTATTATTATTATAATCTTTATTTTTTTTACTATCACTACTACTAATAATACTAATCTCTAATCGAATCTTGTAAGTTAATTATAGTTATTAAAAGTTGAATATTAGAATATACCTCGAGTTTCTAACTAATAGTCTCTATAATTATCAACTGCTAGTATAGCTATTATATATTTTAGTTTAATATACTGAATCTTGTTAAAGATACAAGATTGCTTTTGGACAAAAGGATATTAAGGTATTATAATCTTATTAAAGATATAAGATTGCTTTTAAACAAAAGGATATTGAGGTATTATAATCTTGGAATATAGAGCTATTAGTATATAGGTATAATAAATAAGTTCAAAAGTTATTTTGATAAATATAAAAGTAATTAATAATATTCAAGAAACTACTCTCTCAAACTACTAGTATAAAGTCGAACAACTTAAATAAAGAATATAAAAAGAAAAAACAAGAATAGGGAAAATAAAAGTTTAAATATATTTTTCAGACTACTTACTAAAGTATTCTCTCTGTAGCTTTCTACATACTCTTGTTATACTCTTACTTATTCCAACCTTATACCTCTCCTCAACTCTTTATTATACAAGGTATATAAGAGAATAAAGTGTTTTTAGTAGAGATTAACTTATCTTATTATAAATTATCCTAAGTCAAGGTATATATCGCTTATCACTTATCTTGAAATATAGAAAGCTTATTCGATTTATTCTACTTTATAATAAAGGGATTTGTAATATAGTTAAGTAACTAGATAGGTATATTACTATTATAAAGTATTTTTACGATTAGGCAATACTTAGTAAGGAGTCAAGAAAGACTAAAATAAGCTCCTCGTTATAAATACTATCGAGAATATAGTCGAGGAGTTAGAGATATATAATAGTAAAAAGAATAAAAGTAGATTAGATTTCAGTATAGACCTTAGCTTATACTTTAGTTTATATAATCAAAATTGCCGAATTCACAATAGTAGTTTAACTTAGATCACTTGAAAGATTATCCTTTATAAGCTTCTATATACTCTTATAATATAGCCTTTTACTCTTAATACAATTCGTCTTATATAAGATATATCCTTAATATTATTTCTCGATTATCGGTAACAAAGTATATATATTCCTAATAGCCTCTCCTCGCCTTTTTAGTATACTAATAGAACTTTCCCTTTATAAAAATAGAATTATATAGTTCTAGAACTTGTCCTTTAATAAAAACCTACATCTCTATATCCGCTTATAGCCTAATACTCAGACTGCTAGTATTTCGTATTCCGTTTTAAAGATACTTAGTAAGAATCGACTTATCTTGTTACAAATTAGCCTAATTCGATATACTATCTCACAATATAGAAAACTCGCTAGAATCTATCCCTCAGTATATTATTTATTCGCAATACAACTAAGTAGCAACTAGCTATATTATCGTAAAATATTTTTTCGATTAGGTAGATCCTAAATCTACCTCTTAGTATATTATTTATTCGCGGCATAGCTTAGCAGTAACTAGTTATATTATTATAAAGTATTTTTTCGATTAGGCAAATCCCAATATATAAATATAAAGATAAAGTGAAAACATCTACAAACAAAGTTACCGAAGAGTAGTATTATAAAGGATCTACCTCTCGATATATTATTTATTAGTAGTATAGTTTAATAATAACTAACTATATTATTATAAAGTATTTTTTCGATTAGACAGATCTTAAATCCGCCTCTCGATATATTATTTATTCGCGGTATAGCTCAGTAGTAATTAGCTATATTATCGTAAAGTATTTTTTCAATTAGGTAGATCCTAATATATAAATATAAAGATAAAGCAAAAATATCTATAAACAGAGTCACCGAAAGGTAGTATCGTTAAGGATCTACCCCTCGATATATTATTTATTCGCAATATAGCTTAGTAGCAACTAGCTATATTATTGTAAAGTATTTTTTCGATTAAGTAGATCCTAATACTATAAATACAAAAACGAGATGAAAATATCTATAAACGAAGTTACCGAAGAGCAGTATTGTAAAGGTTATAATAAAGTAATATTAAGAGTAGAAAGCTAAACTTGTAAAATACTATAACGAGGCTAATATAAAGGATATTCGAAGTAGATCTATATAGAAGAGATCAATAATATATAGTAGAGTAGTTGAATAACTAAGTAAAAGAATATTAAAAAGAGTATTAAAAAGAGTATTAGAAAGGATATTAATAAAGAAAAGGGGAGCACGCAATTTTTATAGATGTAGAAAGCGGCGGGCGGCCTGTATACACACTTTGCCTGATGTAGCGGCCGCTAAACTCGGGGAGGTAGACCGGTGTACTGAGATAATATTTAGAATATAATATTAATTCTTTTAATTCTTTAATTATTAATTTTAAGAATAATATAATTTTATTCTTTATTGAATTTCTACAGTATATTATTATAAATATTATAATTCGGGAGCGAAGAAGATAAAGTATATAGATAATAAATATATTTATAATTATTACTACCTTCGAAATAAAAAGTAAATAACTAGATAGTAAGTTTGTATATAGAAACCGCGACCGCCGTATCGGGCAAGGCGCGTACACGGGCTCACCGCCGCTGTAGCATAGTATAAAAATCTCGTATCCTCTTCTTTATTTGTTTCTAATAACTACCAAGTTTATACCTCTGCGATGCTCGGTGCTCGCGCTTTATACGTATTCGGCCCTTCTACTTAGAATCCTACCCTTTCCTATTAGGTTCCCCTGATCGGCCACGTCCGCAGTTACGAAGACCGCGTGGTATAGTCAATATTTCATTCCTGGTATTCATTTGTAAGAAAGGCCTCACCCTATTTTATCGCCCACTCTAGGCAGCAAAGACTTCCTCGTAGTAGCTATGTCTAATCCCTCAATGCCTCTAATTCTTCCTTCCGATCTTATTCAACTAGTCCTCTGGGCTATTATTATCCTCCTGCTCGCGGTAACAATATCCTACGTCCTAGGCTGTTACGTCCTGGAGGTCAACACCGAGTTGATAGATAGCGGCCGAACCGAACGTACAAATCAACTACTTTTCTTTCGCAAAGGCCCCGTCAAATTCATCATCGGTAGCCGCCATGTTGGCCGTCCGGTTCTTCAGACTACGAATTCGCATGCTTCTTTGGTATCGGGTGCAGAGCGACAAGCGGGCTGAGACTGGTAAATACTTCTCCTCACCGAGTACGCGATCTCTCAAGCCTTCAGCCCACCATTCAGTGCATGAAACTGCTAATTTAGATTCAGCCGTAATCGGAGTCAGCAATGTAGGTATCGCGAAGAAGAATCCACGTAGATCTTGGCTGTGGGGGCGAGAATAAAAGAGACAGGATATGGGGAAGTACGACGGAAGCTGTCTAAACTTGGTATTCCTGGCCTGACTAGAGAAAAGCAATTATTTTTGCGAATTCTGATTAAAAAGATTAAAATAACCATCACTTCCTTCGCTTCCAATCAATCACATTATATAGCACTTTCAGACTTGAGTCCTGATCTTCAGGTATCAAATCATCTAATTGTGTTCTGTTACTGGTGACTTTGACTCTATTCACATGTTGTTTAGATATTATTGAGAGCCTTGACCCTCTATTCACTTGGAATTTGTTTCTCTCACCTGGAAGATGCCAATGTCTTTTCTGTGACATATTATGCAGGAATTCAATCTGTTCCAATCCTTATCCAGGTCAGTTGCTGTGGGCTGGATTTCGCTGATCGTATAAGTTCCTTCCGCAAGTAGTTCTAGATTTGCTCCCGCAAATCAGCGCCAACTAGCGCACTGGCTCACCTGAATTCTCCTCTAATGCGCTTCATTCGAGCCCTGTACAGCTAACTCTCAGTTGCTCTTGTTGCTTCATTTCGACGTTAAGTACCTTCTACTTTAAGCAAATTGTCTGTTTGCCCCGCCTCTTGAGCGGGTATATATTTCCGAATAGTCGCAGCGCTTAAGCGCACCCAGAATACACGGGGTTTTGTATCCCAGTTCATAAGTTCGTATCGCAGTCGAATCAAGCCTTGTCAAGCTTTTAGTGGTTGTTGAATACAGTTGGTTGTTGAATATAGTTGGTTGCTGAATAAGTTGGTTATTGAATATAGTTGGTTGCTGAATAGAGCTAGTTACTGAATATAGTTGGTTGTTGAATATAGTTGGTTGCTGAATGTAGTTGGTTACTGAATGCAGTTGGTTGTTAAATGTAGTTGGTTGCTGAATAGAGCTAGTTTATTAAATACAATTGGTTATTGAATATAGTTAGTTACTGAATATTGTTAGTTATTGAATACAGTGGGATATAGTTGGTTCTTGAATGCAGTTGGATGCAGTTGGTTATTGAATGCAGTTGGTTGCTGAATACAGTTGGTTATCTAACACGTATTGGAAAGGTGGTGGAATGATAGGCGGACCGTTCACTCACAGAATCATGTCCATCACGATCAGGTGTCTCAATGGGGGAGGTGAGAACTGCATTTGTCCGAAACCAATATAATGCGGCTTTTACCAGGTCCGAATATTACCCTACTACATGAGGAGAAGTGGCAGGACCCATATGATTTCGATGAACCCCCATCTAGAGGCAGTCCGTGAAATAGGTATATAAAGCAAGAGTGAATCGCTGAGAAACAAAAGACCATCCTCTCGAGCAGCCATCATCTCATCTACATATACTCTCGACCTCTACAGCTTTCAGGATCCAAGCTTTTCAACTTCAGTATACTCATTTCCCGTCCAATCACTTGAATCCTGACTTAACCCAGACTTCAAGTGACAATCATCCTTTCTGTCTATATTCGAAGGCTCTCCAAATTTTCTATGCCGAGATTTCCAGAGTAAGAATCCTCCCTTTCAGTTATGTCAAAGCTAGGTCTAATTTGTCCTCTAGTTTTCAGTATACCTACACAATGTTGTTTCTTCAGAGTTTCTTACTCGCGCTAAGTATGAGCGACACCTTTGCGGATACAGCAACACTAAAATCATTCGCTCTTCGAGGAGCAGAGTCGAGCACATCGACCAGTGCTGGTAGCAGGCTCGTGGTCCGTGAGCCAGAACCCGAGAGATTGTCCAAGAGAGCTTGCCCTCCAGGAACCAGATACCTCTATGCCATCCCGAGCACAAATGCGGAAGTCTGCATCGGAACATAGGCCTACGTCTCTTGTGTCATTATCGTCACTGCAGTCAGCTCTGTCTTCATTACCTTGTCCCTCACTACGGCCAATTGGGTGAAGTCCCAAGTGACAGATGCTTCTGCTGCTAGCCCACAGGCAAAGAGAGACGAGGACGCCATAACCTGGGGGGAATTATACAATTTCTCAGTCACTGCTGGAAAGAACATTGTCACCAGATTAGAGGCTGCTGCTTTGGTTGGCGCCGTTACATCCTCCCCATCTTTCGCAGACATGGAAATTGCCTTTCCCTCTAGCCTGGACCCGAAGTCCGAAAAGGGTCTTGCTGCTGCAGCCGACCTAACAGCCAGCTCACAATATATCGCAACCGCAATGGAAATCCACGAGGATAGTTTCTCTGCCAGCTTTACGCCAGATGTTTCCGGCAGTCTTGATCGTCGTGCATCTTGCTACGAGCAGGTTCACATTCACTACTGGGCAGCTGCAGGCCATACCAGCACTGTGCTGGGCACTTCTGATATTCAAAATCTGGTAAGAACTGCATTGGACGATTCCTACTCTGAGAACTATCAAGCAGCTTGTTACGAGTTGGATAACAATGGAGCTTGGAGTAGGGCATTTCGAGTCTGCTATAACGCCAATCAGGCGCAAGCTGGCTGTTTCCAGTGCAATAGGCATAACTGTGAAACCAAATATAAGCTGCAATAGTCACTTCTCTAGAAGTGGCGTCACTTTTGGAGTTTTACAGTTATGAGCCCGGATCACGCTTATGGCGCAGTGGTAAAACCCTCAGCTATGCACAAAGCTAAGCGATAACAAAAAGAACTAGGCGGTCTACCCAACCATAAGAGGTAGTTTACTTACCAAAACCGGCCTAGTCCACTTAATTCAGAAGTGGTTCAGACGCGCTTTCAGAGTATACACTCTGAGGGGGGTATGTGAAACCAAATATAAGCTGCAATAGTCACTTCTCTAGAAGTGGCGTCACTTTTGGAGTTTTACAATAACAACTAGGGCTGGGATGGTTATATAGCCTCATATTCTACTAGGCTTGGAGGGAGGATAAGGGATAGAAGGAGGGAAGAGAGACTTTTTTCTTCGCTACGCCAACGGAGAAGCTGAACATTCAACATCTAGACGCTGACACCTTGCGTAATATTCTTTTCGCACTATTTAGCTTCAATATTATATTCATTAAGCTGTGTGATCAATTGTCTACTACTCGAGTAGTTACGAGAGCGATCGCGCTAGCTTGACGCGCCAACCTCAATTATGAAGTGCAGGGACCAGAGATGGTGTACCTGCAGTAGGACTGCTTCCCATCCCAGTACCCAGAAATCGAGACATCTAGTGGCAGTACGATACTAGGGATACACCAGTAACATCTGCTCTTCCTCTGCATACACTGCTAACCAAGCCAGGCCTCAGCGTGCACTGTCACTCCATGTCCAAAGTCAGACAACATCCGAAAGAATGTCCCTTGCGCCGCATACGAATATCAAGCCATGACCCAACTTTCAAGTCAAGAACTGCTTTTTGAAGGCCAATGCCCACACAACCTGCTCCTGACTTTGTAATTTTTTCAATCGCAATTTTAAAAAGTTTCGCTACTACAAAGTTTTGTTCCGTATACCTTTGGATTTCGGCCGTATTTGTTGTAGTCCCTATGTTTACAATTTGGAGGCCAAACATGTGAGGGTCTATATTCAAGAAGCTTGAAAATAAAGAGTCAAATTAACTATAAACAATTCTATAAAGAGAGGAAGGAAGGATTTCCGTTCCTGTGATAATTTATATATAGTGGCCCCGCATTCGGTAACGTCAAGCGAAGGCTCCGCCTGAGTATGTATCTTCGCCACCTTTAGCAGCACAGATGTCATAAAATCCACTACATCTTCAGATCGCAGTATTTCCAACATGCTTCCTTCCAAAAATTGAGTTGTTTGAGAAATTGGACCTGGAATATCCAAGGCGTCCGTGACATCAAGCGTTGACGTAACGGGACTCTCGTCTTCGGGTGCTACGTGGTCCTCCACGGCCGTATCCGGCGATTATGAGAGAGGGCGGCTCGTAATGAAAAACAAGGGCAAAAACAAAACCCATTGAACAAGAATCGATTTATCTTGAGTAATCCAATTGGGGTTATTTTATGTCTCCAGAAATCAGACGAGAATACAGCTCAGTGGAGATTTATGCTTATGTTCATGGACAGGCCTGTTAAGATGCCAGATACAGCGTGTTGCCAAAATTTGATTTGGCTTTTAAAAGAACTTGATTATATATTCAATGTATTAACAGAGCTTGATTATGAATTTTCATAGGTCACTCTCCGACTGAAGCCCAGAGTTGGGCACCCTATCCTACCCGGGGCATTTTGAGCTTCAAGGAATAGTATTCCAACATAGCCAGATCTCGCCGGGTGATACCCGGGAATTTGTGGAATAATCCGGAATATCCTGGGTAGTTATCATATGATTGCACCAAAATATGGTTGCAGCAGACTTTGCTTAGTTTGAATTGCCTATTTAGGAAATAATAACTTCTGCTGAACAGTTCAGATGATAACCAGTGAAAATTTTAAAATCAAATATTCTACGAAGTCAACTTAATAGACTCTTTCTTAAAGCTGCTTTTTATCCACAACAATATCTTCCAACGAGTCTCAATTACCTCCTTATAATCGGCGAAACCACTAAATATATCCTCTACCTACGAGATTGGGGGTATTACCAGAAGCAGAAGAAGAAGAGGATATTGAGCTTATTGAGATTAACAACGATGAGGATATAAATAAATATACAGAGAAGGCAATTCTAGTTCCAGGACTTACACTTAGTAAACGTCGTGTTGAAGAAGAGACTAAGAAAAGAAGAGTAATTAAAGCTATTAGTAGAGTGGTAGCTAAAGAGCATTAGCAGGAAGCCAATAAGAGACTACTTAATCGTCGAGCAGAAGCTTTAAAGCCTACTCAAAAGGAAGCTACATTTTAGGGTTGTAGAATATAATTGTTATGTATTGAAGTAAAATCTTAGGAAAAAAGTATATCCTTATTTTTTCCTGATTAGTATATTGATTCGCCCACTTTTACACTTATATAAGGCTCCAAAACCAACTACATCAGGCCAAAATCAAGTATCTTTACCCATAAATACTCCAAATATTCTATACTTTCTCTGGGTGATATTCCTATTTCTACAAATGCTTCTGGGTGATAATCCGGGGTGGATACCCAAAAATACCCCGGGTATATTCCACCGGGTGCCCAACTCTGCTGAAGCCCAGTAGATAATAGAAGTAACCTCACAATCATTGAACGAAGATATTTTTGTGATAAACTTGATTTTCTACATCTATTGAGATCGACTTGATTCTCTACATCTATTGAGATCGACTTAATTTTCTATATCTATTGAGATCATGGAAGATTCTTTTCTTTTCTTCAACGAATGAAGATGAGTAAGAGTCGACTTCCACAATCAAGGCTTGTTTGTATCTGGCAAAAGATACGGATTGAATCCAGCAAAAACGAGATCCTCTTCTTTCTCAACACTATCCGACTACAACTACTTCCGCAAGTTTAACCGCGTACAATGAATCGAAGGCAGCGACAAAGAGCGTATCGCCCGCCAGTACAAAATTGGCAATCTGCATCCCATCGCTTGCTTCAATACCAAATACGGCAGCGTTGAAGACACCAAGTATCTTGCCAGCCGGACTACGCACCACGATCCCCTCACCTTCAGCAGTCCACACCCTCCCTGCGTCATCAACATGAATACCATCAGGATACCCCGACCGCGCAAGGCCAAAGAGACGTTTGTTGATGGGAAATCCCTCATCGCTGAGCTCAAAGGCGTAGATGTTGGGCCCTGCAGTGGGTGCATAGCCTTGATATCCTTCTGCAGCACCACCAACACCGGTACTGAGACTATCAGTGACATATAATGTCTTCTGATCTGGAGAGACACGAATGCTATTTGGAATAGCTACATCCAGACGGCTGATGACTGGTAGTAGCACCTCTTCCTGCGGATCCCAGCGCCAGACACAATTTGGAACAGTTACAGGCCGGTCGAGAGTTGGGACTGAGGCGCCAGGCTCGAGTGTGGTGAAAAAGCTTGTGAAGTAGAGGTATCTCTTGCCAGATGGTAGTGTAACCCATACGAGATCGTTCGCGAGAGAAATGGGGAGCCCAAAGTAGGAGTTGAAGATCGTTGTCGCACTTAAATCGGCTGGGTTGACAGCAATGACACCTCCGCCGGGCGACAGACTGCCAATGTAGACTCTATCACCAAAATAGAATCCGCCGGCCCCATAAGGCGTTTTATCAATAGTACGAAACTTGTCTGTAGTCATGTTATATGCTGTGATTTGACCAGAGCTCGGATATCTGAGAGTTGTATAATTGAATTAGCTATGCTTAATGATTTAAAAAAAAACGGGAAAAAGCAATGTCACACTTACTTGGCGAAGGTAGATGTGAACCACACCTCGTTGAGTGGAGGAATATAAGCACCCAGTTCATAAAAGGCACCACTGCCAGCAATATTTGTCACCAGTCGAGAGGATACTTCTGGGCCGACAACTTGAGCAAAAGAGCCATCATACGAGGTAAAGACCGATTTTGCAGCTGATGCAAGAAGATCGTTCACAGAAGCACTTTATGTTACTGTCCCCTGAACAAAGGTATTGTGAAGGTCACTCGTCGCGCCATCGGGGAGCAGGTAGGTGAGCTCATTGGGTATATGAGTGACGGCGACGGGTTCTTTCAGGGCTCGTACATAGGCTAGGGTCACTTTGGTGGACATTTCCAATGTGGAAGAGAAATCGCTCTTTAAATTACTATTAAGTTTTGTTTTTGAATCACCATTGGTCAGTGAGTGTGTGAGAAGGCTATTCTCCACTGACAGGTCCACAGAGACTTATTCCGATATATAAAGGTATTCCTAAATCGAGGAATAATCTCTAAACGCCGAAATAACTTCTTTTTGTATTTATTATTAGTAGAATATACTAGAAATATATATAAGAATATAAAAACATTATCTAAATAGCTTTATATATAGAATATAATAGACAGATTAATTTATTTCAAGTTTTTATTACTTTTTGTAATTTCTATAACTTTTTATAATTATAAACTTTCTTTTTTACTTTTAAATATTATTATTAAATATAAATTATTTATATATTAAATAAAGCTTTATAAACTATTCTTTATAATAAGTTTTAAACCTTTTATAAATTAATTTTTTTCGACTTTAAAAATAGTAAAAGAAAGTAAAATAATCTTTTATATTTTAGAATTAATATCTAATTAAAAGTAATAAATTATAAGTATTAAATTTATTATTATAACTAATTATAATATTTAGAACTTAATTAATCTAAACTTTATTAAATAATTAAAATAACTAATAAAATTATATATACTAGAATATAATAATTTTATTACTAATATAACTATTTATAGTATTTTAATTATAAATTAAAAAGAAGAGTATAAAATAACTTACTAATATTATAAAGATATTTATTTGATTAAATATTATAATTAAATTAATAAACTTAATATAAGAAATTAGTTTATTAAAAATATTATCTTTAATTATAATAAACTTTATATTAAAGATAAAACTATAATCTAAACTAAGTTATTAACTTTTAAATCTCAGTTTATATTAATAGACTATATTAAAAAAATCGAATTTACAAATATATTTATTTAAATATAATATTATAATATAACTTAAAATATCGAATAATAAATCGAAAAATAATAAGTTATTTATAAAAAGTATAAAGATTTAAATATAACTAAAGTTTAAAAAAATATACTTTAATATATCTTCTTTAATATTATTATTTTATTTTATTTAGATTAAGCTAATATATATTAATTCGAGTTAAATAAATAGTAAAAGTTTAGATTAATAATAATAATAATTAAGAATATTATTAATAATTTTCAATAGTATTTATAATATAACTCTTTCTAATTAAATAATAATAGTTTATTTATTATATTTAAAAAGTAAGAGAGTAATAAAAATAATAATAAGAAGAATAAAGATTAATTATTATTTAATCTAAGTAAGTTATATATATATAAAAAGATTAATTATAATATTTCGAGATATTTCGAATTAAACTTTTAATTTTACTTAAAAAGTTAGAAATTAAATAAATAAAAGATTAAATTAATTATTAAAAAGGTTAAAGACTTTATTAATCTTTATAAAACTTTTAAAGAAAAATATACTTTTAAATAAAAATATATAAAGAAAGAAGTAAAATTAATAAAAAGTAATTTAAAAATAATTAATTTATCTAAATCAAAGATCGATTTAAAAGTTAGTAATAATAAGAGTATTAACTTATTTATATTATATATTTTATTTAGAAATAAATTAAATCTAGATTATTATTTTAAAGATTATTAAGTTTTTAATAATAGAAGTAATATCTATATTTATAATAATCTATTAAATATAATAGATATATTATAAAAAGATTTATATCGACTTTAGAATATTAAACTACTAAAAGAAAAACTATATATAAAAAAAAGTATAAAGTTTTAAATAGTTTATCTAACTTAGAGTTAATATTAATAATATTTTTAATATAATATCTTAACTAGTTATTTAATTTTGCTTAGTAAGTTTAAATATATATTATATATATATAATTTATTATATAGTTATTATACTACCTCTCTCTTTGAAAAAGTTTACTTTTAAATATCTTTAAAAGAATAATTTAAAATCTTAAATAATAATAAATTAAAGAAAGAAAGTAAAGTAAAAAAGATTTTTTAATTTAAACTATCTTTAATTTATTCTTTAATCTTAATTATATTTATATTTATAAGTTTAAACAACGATATTTATAAATAATAAAATTAATTATAAATAAAGTAAAATAGTTATTATTATTACTAGAACTAAACTAAAAATATAAATATAAATATAAATAGATATAAACTTATAAAGTATTATATAAAGTATATAAACTTTTTAAAGATATTAAGTTTATATAACTAATTATTAAGTTATTATATAATTATTAAGTTCAAGTTAAATTAGAAAGTATTAATCTTTCTATTATTATCTTAACTTTTTCTATTTACTTTATATAAAGTATACTAAAACTTAGTAATATAATTATTTAAAGAATTAATATTTTAATAAATTATATATAGATAAATAAATACTTTCTTAATATAATATAAGTTTTTATATATTAGAAATAGAATATTAAAAATATCTTTATAATTAAAAGAGAATTTATTAATAAATAAAAAAACTTATACTTAGATATTCGATTTAAAGTTTAAGAAAATATAATAAAATTTAATAATTTTATCTTTTATAATATTACTATTAACTTATAACTTAACTTTAATAATTAATAACTATATATTAAAGTAAGAACTATTAAACTTATTTAAGTTTTATAATTTAAACTATATATTTAAATGAAAATAGAGAGAATAAAAAAAAGTATTTTTAATATAAATAATTTTAAGTTAATTTATAAAGTTTTTAGTTTAAGTATTAAATTGTTAATATAATATTATAAACTTAATTACTATTTTATTAATAATTAATTATTCTATTATCTTTAAAAAAGAGAAGAGAAAAATAATAAGTAAATAAAGTAATTATAAATATAATTACTTTAAATAAGTAGGAAAAAAGTTATTTATAAGTAAAAAGTTTTTATTATATATAAGGAAGTAGATTTAGATAAAATATATATATAAGCTTTTAAAACTTTTTAACTCTCTTAACTTTATAATTATTAATTCTAAGAATAATATAATTTTTTTCTTTATTAGATTTCTATAATATATTATTATATTATTAATAACTTAATACTAATCGCTTTAGTTAACTAATAGTCTTTTAAATAATATCTTATTTTTAATTCTTTTTATTTAGGAAATTACTAGAGTTATTAAAAGAAAGTTTATTTTATTAAATAGTAATATAAGTATTATTACCTTTATTATTCTTTTTATTTCTACTACTTATCTATTTACTTTTCTTCTATAATTTTTATTTCTATTTCTACTTTTCTTATAATTTCTTTTAAATCTTATTTCCTTTATAAACTAATTCTATTTAATAATATATCTTCTTCTTAAAATACTAAATACAAAGTATTTAAGAAAAGTACTAAGATATTATAATAAGATTAAAACTTTATACTTAATATAATTCTCTCTTTTAAATATTTTTATTCTAAAGATCTAGAGAATATTGATAATAATCTAGAAGTCTAATATATTAATAATATTCTTATAAATTTTAATATTAATATAGAAAAGAGAAATAAAAGAAAGAATAAAATAATTAATCTTTTATCTCTCTAACTTTAAAATCAAGATTTTACTTTATTTTTAATAAATAGTAAGTTAATTATATTAACTTAATTAATCTTAGAATTATAAATATAAATTAGAATTTAATAAAAATAGTTAAAGTTATAATAAGTTTAAATTATTAAACTAATCTCTATTTATATCTCTATTAATATTACTTCTAATATTATAATTACTCTCTTTTTAATATAACTTTAATAAACTTAATTTATAAGAAATTAACTAATTATCTTTATAAAGTAATTAGAGTTTATTATTAAATTAAGAGTTTTTAATAAATAACTATTTTAAGAAATAACTAAGTTATTTATAAAAGAGATATTTAAATAATATAATTTTAAATATAACTTGTTTATCTTATATATTTATATTTAAAAAACTAATAAAGTTTATAATCTATTTTCTTATATATATTTGATTTATAATCTCTTTTTATTTAATATTAATTTAATCTAATCTCTCTAAGTTACTAATCTTATTAATAAGCTTAATAATAGTTTTAATATTTTTTTATCTTTATAAAAATATATAGTTTTTAATAAACTAGTTATATATACTTACTTTAACGAATATTAAGTTTATAAGTATATAGATAATTAAATCGAGAGTATTACTTTTAATTACTTTAAAAGTTTATTCTTATAAAAACTACTTTTATTTATAAAATAATTAGTTGAAAAGTTATATTTACTTTTCTATAATAATTCTAAGTTTACTTTTACTAAAAGTAAATATTATATATTATTTATAACTACTTCTAAATTTATATCTTTATTTAAAAAGTTTTATTATTAACTTTATATTTTAACTTTTATTAATAAAGTTAAAAAAGAGATAATCTAAAAGAATCTCTTTTTCAAACTTACTAAATATTATTAGAATCGGATTAAGTTAATCTAATATTAAACTACTTCTTTATAAAACTTAGTTTAGTATTTAAACTTCTTAAAATAATAAGATAATATAAATAAATTATTAATATTATTTTAACTTACTTCTTTTATAATATCTACTTCTATATATTATCTTATTAGTATTTTAATTAAAGCTAATAGAGAAATTATTATAGATTAAGTTAATTACTTTCTATTAAGTTATAAAACTAATCTTAACTATTTTATTTTATTAGTATTAACTAATCTTATTATAAATAAAATACTCTTTTACTTTATATTAAAAAATACTATATTTACTTTTTAAAATAAATTAAAAAATAATTCTCTTTTTAAAAGTACTTTTAACTATTTTTATAATAATACTTCTTATTATATTAATACTATTAATATTAACTTTTTTAATTAAAAAGAGGAATACTTTGATATTATAAATAAATAAAAGTAAGAAGATAAATATAAAGTTAAAGTTATTATTACTACTTATATAATTAATAATTAAGTAAAAGATTATATTTAGTAAAAAACTTTTTATTAGATAGAATTAGAGATATAAGATACTTAGATTTAATTAAATTATTAAAAGGAAAATATATAATATTCTTTTATATATTAGTAAGAAATTAATATTTATTTTAAATTAAAACTTTTATTAATTTAGAAGTAAATAACTTCACTTTTATTAATATTATATTCTTTAAAATACTTAATTTTATTTAGAAGGTTATAGTAAAAAGATTAAAGATACTTTTATTAATTAAAAGTTATAATAATAAGAGAGATTAAAAAATTTTTTATTATATTTATTTAAACTTATTTATTAATAGTTAATTTTAGATTTATACTCTTTTTTTAATTACTTACTTTATATATTTTATAATCTTTAGAAGAATATAGTTATTTAAAAATTAAATTCTTTTAGACTATAAATAATACTAGTTATATTAATTTATAAATTTACTTTCTAGCTAAAATTACTTTTGATTTATAATATATATTTATACTAATCTTAATCTTTATATAATTAATTATAAATATCAAAAAGATATAAATTAGTAAGATTATAAATTAGATAAATATTAGAAAAAATAAATTAGTATTAACTATTTAGATAATTAGATAATTACTTTAATATTTATATTAGTAATATTATAATATATTAAAGTAAAAGAAATTTTATTTTACTTAGTAATTTAAAAAGTTGAACTAATTCTTATTATAACTATATATATAATTTTATAGTTAATTAAACTATATAGAATATTCTTAAAAGATTAAGTTTATATATTTAAAATAATAAAGATTACTTTTAAAAATAAATAATTAATATAACTTTTAATTATTATTAGAAAGTTTAAATCTTTTTAAAAGTTTTAAATAAGTTATTTAAAGAAGATTATTAATTTATATATAATTTTTAAAATTACTTTTTATATATTTTATTATTAAGATAACTAGTATAAATTAAATATTATTTTAATTTATAAGATTAATTAACTATTTAAAAAGTAATAAACTAATTAAGAAAATAAATAAATTATTCTTTTATTATTTAAATAATTATATTCTATTCTTTAATTCTAGTTAACTACTATAACTTTTTTATTTAAAATTAATATTAAGTTTTTAATCTTTAATAAATACTAGAAATTCTTAGTTATATTCTTTAAATCTAAGTTAAATACTTTATTACTTTATTATCTTTATAACTATAAAATTACTTTAGAAGAAAGTATAGAGAATAAACTTTATTATAATTTACTATATAAGATATTAATTAAAGAATTAAAGATTATTAAAGAATACTTTATTAAGAATCTAATTAAAAGATTTATTAAACTAAATTAAATTCTATTTACTATTTTAATCTTTTTTATTAAGAAGTTAAATAGATTATTATACTTTTATATTAATTTCTAGATATTTAATATACTTACTTATAAAAACTACTACTTATTATTACTTATTAATAAGATTCTTATTTATATCTTTTATATAAAAATCTTTACTAAATTAGATATTAGATAAATATTCTATTATATTAAAATAGATCTAGTTTTAGAAAAGTATATTATATTCTATATATATTATAGAGTTTATAAATATAAAGTTATATTATTTAGATTAACTAATAGTCTTATAATATATTAGTATTATATAAATAATATTCTTTTTAACTATTTAGATATTTTTTATATTATATACTTTAATAATATTTTAATTTACTTTAAAGATATATTTAAATATAAAGTTTATATTAAATTAGTTTTATAATATCTCTAAGATACTAGATTATAAACTAATCTTAAAAAATATAAATTTAATATTATTTATACTAAGTATTTAAAATTTATTATCTCGACTAATAATATAAAAGTAGATTTTAAGAAAGTTATTATAATATAATAATAAGTTTATCTTTTAATAGTAAAAGGTATATAATTATTTTTTAGATTTTATAATTTTTATAAGTATTTTATTTATAATTTTAATATTATAATTAAACTACTTATTAATTTAACTAAAACTAATACTTTATTTTATTTTAATAAAGATTATTAACTAGTTTTTAATATATTTAAATATATATTAATAAATATATTACTCTTTTAATATTATAACTACTTACTCTTTTATATACTAGAAATAAATATATTAGATAGTATTATAATAAGTATATTTTCGTAGAAATATAATAATAATTAACTTTTTATAATATTCTTTTTAAAGATAATATAGTTAGCTAAGTTAAATTACAAAGTATATAATAAAGAAATACTTATAATTATTAAATTATTTAGTAATTAGTAAGCTAAGTTTATATTAACTTTATATTAGATCTATATTTATATAGATTATAAAATATTAAAATACTTTATAACTACTAAGTCTTTAAATATATAATAAGTTTAATAAGTTAAACTTTTTATAAATTATAACTTTCTAATTATATACTATTTAGAAAAAGATAATCTTTTTATAAATATATTAATTTATAAAGTTAATAAACTATTATTATAAAATAAGTAAAAGAAGTAAAATAGACTATAGTAACTTCTATATAATAGTTAGATTAATTTAAAAATCTTTAATAATTTACTAATTAATATTATTATACTTAATACTTTTAACTTCCTTTTATTTTTAATTCTTCTTATTAATTATCTTTTTAAAGCTAATTATAATTTAAAGAGTTTATAAAGTTTAAAAGTCTAAATTACTTATAATAATCTTTATTTAATTCTTAAAGATAATCTTCTTTTATATAATAATTATCTTATTATTTTTAATATTTAGTATCTTTATATACTATTTATTTATAAAGTATATAATTCTATATTAATAGTATATCTTAGTATTAAGAAGATTACTCTTCTACTTATTAAGCTATATTACTAATATAGATTAGTTACTTTAGTATATATATATATCTATAATTACTATATTTATTATAGAAGCTTAGTCTTTTATAATAAGATATTAAGATTATTTTACTCTTTACTAATTCCTATATATATATAAGAATATATTATAATAAACTATTATAACTTTAATAAGAATAAATATAGTTTTGATAATATTTTAATTATTATTAATTATCTTAACAAGTAAATAATTACTATTTTATATTATAAGATAATCGATATTTAAGAATAAACTTAATTATATTTATAATATATTTATTAATATTATAATCTACTTATAATAATATTCTCTAATTATAACTTATAGTTTATTTTCTTCTTTTAGAAAGAGTTTAATATTATATTTAGAATTTAAATTAAACTTTTAACTATTAATTATTTATAAATAGATAGTTAGATTAAAATTTATAATTAGTATTTATAAAAAAGACTTCAACTTTTTATTAGTTATTATTAAGATAATTAGTTTAAGTTCTTACTAATAATAGATTATATTTAGTTGATTTTACTTTATATATCTTTAAATAATATAAGTTTATTCGAGATACTATATAGCTAAAAATCGCGATATATATAGACTTAGAAGAAAACTAATATATTATAACTTGTAGATAACTTTAATATTATTAATATATATATATATACTTAGAGAAATCTAAAAACTTTAGAATATATTTATTAAGTTATTAAGAAAGTTTAAAAGTATATAATCTAAATAACTAATATATTATATTACTTAATTAACTTTGATATTAGTAATTATATCTAACTAGATATAAGATATTTATCTACTTAATAACCTTTTAAGAAACTTGATTTTCTAATAAATAGATATTTTAAAATCTTTATAAAAGTTAATTACTTTTTTAAGTTTAAACTATTTAAGATAATAAAGATATATTTTATATTTCTTACTAATAAATTAAAAAAAATCTTAAATAATCTATTTTCTAAATAAGTTAATAATCTTTTACTATTTATTAATATTATTAGTAAAGAGAAATAAAAAATAAAGAAGATTTTTATTTATTATAAATAATATTAATCTTTAGAATACTATATATAATAGTTTAATTATAATACTAACTTAATATAATATAAAGTATCTAACTTTAAAACAACTTTATATTTACTTAATATATTCTATTTAGAAAACCTCTTTCTATTTAATCTTTTAGTATTTCTTTTAAAATAGTTATAATTATATTAAGTAAAAGAGGATAATTATAAATATTTTAAGAGTGATTATTTTATAATTCTAATATAAAAGTAATAGTTTTTTAAATAATTAGATATATA
>JANHAA010000249.1:0-41467 GCA_026225975.1 Clarireedia hainanense | reverse complement strand
AACTTTATAATTATAAGTATTTCTTTATTATAAACTTTATAATTAAGTTTAATAAGTTATATTGTTTTTGAAAAATAAACTATTAAAAGTTAATTATCTTTATACTTTTATAATAATATACTTATAATAATACTATTAGATATATTAATTTCTAGTATATATAAGAGGTTATAGTTATAATATTATAAAAGCGAGGTAGAAGTTAATATCTTCTTCAAAGTATTAAATACTTATTAGTAGTTTATATTAAAGTTAAAAGAGGAAGTTACTTTTATTAAATTAACTAAAGGCTTTATAATAATATTAAAGTTGTAGATAAATTATTAATAAAAATTATAAAAGTTTAGAAAGAATTAAATACTTTTAATAGTAGTTAAATATCCTTATTTTTAGATTATAATAACTTTTTTAAAATCAACTTCGATATTATTAATCGAGATAATAAATCTAAGATACTTAGTATATTTAATATCGAATTTATACTTTTTTAAGTTAGTTTATAAACTAGTATCCTCAAGCTTTTAAAGTACTATAATAATATAAGTAATATATTTAAACTTATCTTTAAAATAAATTAAAATATTATCTAAATATACTATATAAAAAATATTAAGATAATTAAATAAAATATTATTTATATAATATTAATAAATAGTTAAACTATTAATTAATCTAAAAAGTATAATCTTATATTTATAAATATTATATTAAGTTTGAAATATTATATATTCTTTAAAAGCTAAGTTTATATAAATATAATAGAATATTTAATAGATATTTAACTTTGTAAATATCTTCGCTTTAGAAAGCTAAACTAAAGTTTTATTAATTAATAAAAGTAAATATTAGTTTTTATACATAAGAGTATTAAAAGCTTTAAAGTTAATATATAAATATAAGAAACTATTAAACTTTTTTATAAATAAGATAGAAGTAATAAAAGGTATTTAACTAGATTTAATAAAGCTTTTAATTAAATTATCTATAATATATTCTTTAACTACTTCTAGCTCTTCTAGTAATATTTTATAAAAAGAGTTATATTTAAAAGTTTTCTTATTATTACTTTCTAATTAGATCTTATAGTTATATAAATAGTAAAGTAGAAGAATATTCGATTTAATCTTAAAGAATATATAAATATAAATAATATACTTAGTTAAAATAGATAGTTTATTAAGTTTAATATTTATAAAAGAATATAAAGTTATATTTTAATCTATTAAAGCTAGTAACTATATAATTAAAGTAGTAAAGTTTTATTTAGAAATTTACTATTCTTTATATTAATTAATAAAATAATCTATTTTATATAAAGTAATTATAAATAACTTATTATTATTATTCTTATAAATATATATTATAATAATAACTAAGATTATATATATTTTAATAATACTTAACTTTCTTTATAATAATAAAACTTATTAAAACTTTAAAAAATATTTAAATAATATAATATTAAATATAGAAGCTAGTAGTTTAATTAGTTTTAACTCTTTCTTTATATAGTTAATTACTTTTTAAGTTAAACTTTTATATAAATATTATAATAATTTTAATATTATATATAGTTTAGAAAGTATATTTTATATAATAAGTAGATATTTAAAAGAAAAGTTTATATACTTTATTATAATAATAACTCTACTAATAAAGTATAATTTTTCCTTATATATTCTTATTCTATAATTTTCTAATTTAAACTTTAAGTTATATTAGAATATATCTATTTAGTAAATATTATTTATCCTTTTTAATTTATATTATTATATATCAATATTATAGTTTCTAGTATAAGTTATTATTAGAAGTAGATTTTTAAGTTAAATAAAATATCTTTAAATATAATCAACTAATATATAATTTTTTATAAACTATTTACAACTTAGTATTATAATATAACTACTTAAATAAGTAATTAAGAAAAGAGTAAAAAATTAGATATAACTATTAATTATAAGATTAAGTAAAGTATAATAAATAATTAATAGTTTATTTATATTATTATATTCTTTAACTTATAAAAATATCTTTAGATATTTAATTATAAATTTAAAATTATAATAAAGTTATTATAAAAAAGAAATATTAATTAAAATAAATATATTAACTTTAGAGTTAATAAAGATATTAGTTTAATAGATAATATTATTCTTTACTAATTTATATAGTATTATTAAATAGTTTCTACTTATAAACTTTATTAAATCTAAATACTTTATATCTCTTAACTTATTTAAAAAAAATCTTTCTTTAGATATTATCTTTTATTTAGTTCTACTTTAATTAATAAGTATATATAATAACTTTAACTTCTACTTTCAATAATATATTATCTTCTTCGAACTCCTTTAAAATATCTTAATATTTATTAATCTTACTTATTATATAATAAGAAGTTTAAAAGTAATATATTATAAAGAAAAAAGAACTTTAATTATAATTACTTTAAATTAAAAGAATAGTTTAAAATAAAATTAAGAAATATCGAGATATTTTAATAAACTATTATAATTAGCTTTTTAATATAGTTTATAAAGTATTTATAATAAGAGTTATTATATAAATAGTAATAAGTTATTAACTTTAAATATAAAAGATATATTCTTATTAGTTTATAATAGTTATAATATCCTTAGTAGTTAGTTTATAAATTTTCTTTATAATTATAATATTTATATTATTATTATTAATAATATATAAAAATTTAATATCTTCTTTATAATCTTTACTAGTAATATAATTTATAAAAGAGTAATTATAATAATCTTTATTAAGTTTATAAATAAAGTTTTTATACTTTTATTTATCTTTATTATTAATATTAGCTAGATTAGCTAATAGTTTAAATTATTAGTAGAAAGGTTTAAAAATAGTATTTTCCTTTTATTCTAAATAGTAATAAATATTTATAGTTTTTTACTTTTTTATAAAATTTATTAAGAAGTAAGTAATATTATTAATTAGTAAATTAAAAATATATTCTATATATATATATTATTCTTCGGCGAACTATAATATAAAGCTCTTTATTTAACTAATAATATATTAGTATTTAGAGTTATTATTTATAAAATAAATAATATATTAATATATCTAATTCTTAATTATCTTCTTTTATATATAAGTAGAGGTTTCTTAATTATTTGAAAGTTTAAATTTTAAAGAGAGAACTTTAGTTAATATATAATTTAATAAAGTTAAAAATTATATTTAGAAAATAATTTAATAAAGCTATTATTATAATTACAAGATTAAAGTTTAAGATATATTATAAGTTATCGATATATTATATTTAACTATAAGTTAAAGTAAAGATTAATATTTAATATAATTTACAAGTATAATAAACTATATTTATATTTCCTTTATTTACTTTATTAATAAATTGATAATTAAATCTAAAGTAGAAAAAGTAAATATTATTAATAGTCTAAATATAAAGAAAAGTTATTAAATACTTTTACTTTTATCTTATTATTACAAGTAAATATTAATATTTTAATTAAACTAAATAGAGTTTAATTAATATAAATAAATAGATATAAAAAATTTATTCTCAAGTTATTCTAAGAATAATTTATCTTCTATTTAAAATAATATTTAAACTAACTTTTAAATATCTATAAGTTCTTAAAGATTTAAAAACTTTTAAAGATTAAACTAAGTTTTAAGAAGAAATATTATTATACTTCTTTATATTAAAGTTTGATTAAAAGTATTATCTAAAGTAGTATATAAGTATATTTAAAAAGATATTCGATATATAATTATAGATTTTAAGTTTTAGAATTTATAATAAATAAATAAATAATAAATATAAAGGAAATATAAGAAAGAGAGTAAATATTATATATCGATAATATTAGAATAAATCTACTTTTACTATTTAAAGAATCTTAATAATTTAGAAGTAAAAAAGGATTATAATATTAATATTATTTAATAGACTATTAATATAATTAAAAGGGTAATTAAATTGTAAATAATATAATAAGACTATTAATAAAAATACTAAATAACTTTAGAATTTATAATTAAAAAGTTAAGAAGAGTTTAAAATTAGAAAAGCTTATATATAATAAGAAGTTATATATACTACTTAGACTATATATACTTAAAATATATATAAATAGTTAATAATAATTAATAATAATTAATAATAGTTAATAATAATCGATATTAGTTGAAAGTAATTAATACTAATTATTTAGAATATAATAATTAAAGTTATTTTAATATAACTAAAAGCCTTTTAATTAAATAGTTTATTAAATAAAGAGGTTTAATTACTTAAAAAACTAAAATTCGTAATTAAAATCCTAGTTAAAAGAGTAAATTTAAAATAGAATATATAAGATATTAAACTCTTTTCCTACTAATAATTAAATTTAATCTTAATATATAATATTAGAAGATAGAAACAACTTTATATAAAATATAATAAGAAGATTATAAATATATTTATTAAAATAATTATTATTTAATTATCTTCTAAAAGTAATAAAAAGCTTAATAATTTCTATAATATATTCTAGTCTAATTACTTAGATATAAATAGAGATAAAGAGTAAAATAAATTTATAATATTTTATAATATAATAATTACTATAATTCTAACTAAATTAAAGAAACTTATAATTGAACTATTATAACTATTTAAAATTTATAAAAGTTAAATAGTAAAATTATCTAAATAATATTAAGATTTAAATATTTATTTAATAGAATTAATATTTAAAGCTAATTATAATAAAAAAATTAATAATCTTAAAACTTAGAATATATAAAAGGAAATATTAAAAAGATTATTAAAAATAAAACTAATACTTTTTAAATAAGTTTTTATATATAAAACTGATTAAAATAAATATATTACTAAATATAGATCGCGACTTATAATAAAAGGAGATTTATAAATAAAAAATATAATCGAGTTAATATATACTATAATATTTACTTCCTACTTTTTTCAGATTATTATAATTATAGTTATTAAATTTAACTTTGAAACTAAGTAGTTTAATATAGTAAATACTTTTATAAATATATTATATAACTTAAATAGTAAACTAATTATATATTATCTCTTAAATAATTATAAAGTAAAAAATATAATTATAATTATTAACTATACTCTTTATAGTTTATAAAACTTACTAGTAATATAATTTAAAAAATTTACTAAAACTTTAATTAGATTAGAAATAAAATTATATTTAAATAAACTTTATATACTTATTACTAAGAATTATAAAGTATTAGTATTTTTCTTTATTAATAATATTCAAATTATTTATAATAAGAAATATATTAAAGATATAGAAAGAATTATTAATAAGATTTGATTTATATATAAACTATATAAAATAAATAATATTAAATAGTTTTTAGGAATATAGATTATTAGAAATTAATTCTAGAAAAAGTTATAACTTATTTATAATATTTATATTAAAAAGATTATTAAAAAGTTCAATCTAATAAGTAATTAACTTATAAATACTTTTTTTCTAATAATAGAATTTAAGAAGAATATAAATATTATAATAGATATATTGTAAAAGAATTTATATCGATTTTAAAATATTAAACTATTAAAAGAAGAATTATATATAAAGAAAAAAGAATAATATTTTAAATAATCTATTTAATCTAAAGTTAATAATTAGTAATACTCTTAGTATAATATCCTAGCTAGTTATTTAACTTTACTTAGTAGGTTTAAATATATATTATATATATACAACTTATTATATAGTTATTATACTACTTTTCTTTTTGAAAAAGCTTACTTTCAAATATCTTTAAAAGAATAACTTAAAGTTTTAAATAATAATAAATTAAAAGGAAAAAAGAAAGTAAAAGTATAAAGATCTTTTAATTTAAACTATCTTTAATTTATTTTTTAATTTTAATTATACTTATATTTATAAGTTTAGACAACGATATTTATAAGTAATAAGATTAATTATAAATAAAGTAAAGTAATTACTATTACTACTAAGACTAAATCGAGGGTGTAGATATAAGTGAAAATAAATATAAATTTACAAAGTATTATATAAAGTATATAAACTTTTTAAAGTTATTAAGTTTATATAGTTAATTATTAAGCTATTATATAATTATCGAGTTTAGATTAGATTAGAAAGTATTAATCTTTCTATTATTATTTTAACTCTTTTTATTTACTTTATATAAAATATACTAAAATCTAGTAATATAATTATTTAAAGAATTAATATTTTAATAAATTATATATAGATAAGTAAATACTTTTTTAATATAATATAAATTCTTATATATTAAAGATAGAGTATTAAGGATATTCTTATAATTAAAAAGAGATTTATTAATAAGAAGAAGGATTTATACTTAAATATTCGATTTAAAGTTTAAGAAGATATAATAGAATTTAATAGTTTTATCCTCTATAATATTACTATTAACTTATAATTTAGTTTTAATAGTTAGTAACTATATATCAAAGTAAAAACTATTAAACTTGTTTAGATCTTATAATTTAGATTATATATTTAAATGAAAATAAAGAGAATAAAAGAAGATATTTTTAATATAAATAGTTTCAAGTTAATTTACAAAGTTTTTAATTTAAATATTAAGTTATTAATATAATATTATAAACTTAGTTATTATCTTATTAATAATTAACTATTTTATTATCTTTAAAAAAAGAAGTAATAATAAATAGATAAATAATTATAAATATAGTTATTTTAAATAAGTAGAAAAGAGATTACTTATAAGTAAAGAGTTTTTATTATATATAAAGAAGTAAATCTAAATAGGATATCTAAATATAAAAGTAAAAGGTAGTTTAATAAATATTGATTAGTATAAAGATTAGTAGAAAAATCTTAAATAATTAATTAAAGTTTATTAAATTAAGAAAAAGAAGAAAAGTATTTATTTAATTATTTTAATTTAGGAATATTATCTGAATTGAGAAGTAAAGTATTTATAGTTAATTATAAAGTATTAATATATAAAGTAACTTTAATAAATTTTAAATATTAATATTTAAATACTAGTTTATTTCAAATAAAGCTTTAAAGTTATAATCTAACTTTTATTATATTTTAATCTACTAGTTAACTTTAATATAATTATTTATAAAATCTTTATAAAGTCTAGAGAGACTATATAAAAGAATTTTTAATTAAATCTTTTTATAATTATCTTTTTAATAATAATATATAAATCTAAACTTTAAATCTATAATTATTACTAAGTGTTTAATAACCTTTATATTATAGTTAGATGATAACTAAGTATATATAAGTAATAAAGATATAATTGATTGATTTCTCTCTTTCTAAAACTCGTTATTTTATTTATAAAGATTAGTGAGATTCTTTTATTCAGAGAGTAGTTCTATTTGATTTTACAATTTATAAAGGAAATATAAATAAAGATTACAATATATTAGTAAGAGCTTTCTACTATATACAAAGATTACTAATCTTTAGTAATATTATAATAAGTATTATAAACTTTAATATCTATATAGATATAGATTAGTTTAGGAGAGTTAACTATATATTCATATAATCAAGTAATTAATCTCACTTTATAATCCTAAGTACTATATAATCTAAGTATTATACGATTCTTTCTATAATATACCTTTTAGCTTAAATATTAAACTATAATAAACTTAAGGAAAGTTTCGAATAAATAGAATATTAAGTATTATTATAATTAATCTCTTCTATATATTTACTTAAGATTAGTAATTAAGTAATTACTTTTAAGATAGATTATTTAGGAATTATAACTAGTATTATCTAACTAGTATCTAGTTAATCTAGTAAATATTTATTTTAATTAAATCAAATTACTTTAGATAATTATTATTGTTATTATCACTTTAATCAAATATAGTTATAAGTGAATTTTCGTGATAATAAAGTTTAAAGCGATAATTTCGTAATATATATACCTGAATTATTTCCTCCTATTTATACTATATATTAATAGTATTAATACTATCTCTTTCTACTTATTCTTTTAGTAAATTCGTATTAATACTCTTTAATCCTCTTTAAAAAGTTTCAGAGAGGCTTTTACTATATCTAAATATAATTATATACTTTTAAGTAAATAAAGTAATAATAAGGATAAATATAGTAATTTCTACTAAGTCAGTTATAGTCTTTATTATAGCTGTATTTACGAATTAGTAATTCTAGCTAATCTATTCTATACTTGATAAACTATATAATAAGCTTATAAGTAATATAATAATATATAAGCTTCTCCTTCTACTTAGTTAAGAATATCTAGTAAGTTTATTTTTTTTTTCACTTTTAACCTTTATATTCCTAATTCTAATTATTAAGTATCTTTAACTAATAATAATACTACTATTATAGATATTATTTAACTTTTGTTAATAATAAGTTTTAAATTCTTTTTACTTTTCTAGTCTCTTTACCTTTTAGTTACTAATTATTTATATAACTAAATTTCAGATTTCCTCTTCTTGTATTTAATATATATAACTAGCTTATTCTAATTCTTGTTTAAATAAAACTCTTATATATTTTCTAATTACTCTTTATAAAAATCTTTTAAAATTCTTTTCTTTTTACAAGTTTTCCTTACTAGGTTATATTCCTAATTTTAAAGGAGATAATTTTTCTTTTATAAATTAGAGTAAGCTATTACTTACTTTATTTTAAAGTTCAAACTAGCTAGTACTTTTATTATAAACTCTTTATAATTATAACTCTTTATATATATAAACTTGTAAACTAACTATCTTGTAACTACTTTTATTATACTTTTAGAATCTTATAGAGTATATTTACTTTAGTTTTAGTTCTTTACTATTCGATTCTCAAATTGATCTTAGATTTAATAATTATTTTATACTTAGTTAATCGATTTCTTATCTCGAATATCTTAGTTAAAATTATAATTCGTAATATAATTAGTTTTTGATATAATATCCTATTCTAAGTATAATATTACTTTAATCGTCGAATTAAATTTTATAATATAATAATAAGTTGATTACTTATTTAACTAATCTTTAAATAGTTTAAGAGGATCTTTATATAATAACTAGTTAAAGTAGTTTAATTGATAACTAGCTTATTACTTTTATTAATATTAAGAGTACTTCTTCGAGTAACTTTCTATAATTATCTAGTAAAGATACTAAGATTTCTCGAAGTAGTATTTAAAATCGTTTTAACTTTAGTAATTATAATAGTTATTATTATATTCTTTATCTTAGTTATATTCGAAATACTTTATATAATCCTAAGAAAAGTTATTATTATAATTATCTATATACTAAGAAGTCAAGTCGCTATTAGAGTTATAAGATAAAGAAATATTACTTTATCTTTAAAATCTTGATTATTACTATTAAGAAGTTATTAATACTTTTATTATAACCCCGGTTATATAGTAGCCTAAGGACCTTAGACTTAAAAGGTAATTACTTATAATTAGTAAATATTAAACTTTTACTTTTAGATAATATAGTAAAACAAAGACAAAGAGTCTTTACTTTAGGTATAAAGATAAAAGAGGTACTAATATTTATTAGTATACTTTCAAGTAGTATAATATCTAAAATCAAGAAATACTTATCAAAAGATTAGTACTTAAAAGATATTAAGTATTTTTAATAGAATTTTAAGTAAGAACTTAGTAGTTTTAGTACTCTTAGTATACTAGGACTACTAGAACTAATAAGATAATAAAGAATAAAAATCTATATAAATAGATAGTTTTCTTATAATATATAGAGCTTTATACTTAACTTTCAATTATAACTTATTACTTACTATTATAATTATTCGATTCTCTATATAACTATTATCAATAATAAACTATATAATATTACTTTTAACCTTACTATCGCTTAGTAATCGAGATCCTAATTATTTCTATATAATTTAAAAGACAAGATTCGTAATACTTTAAGTATTATTATTATTTTATATACTAAATCAAAAATAGTTTTAATTATTACTCTAATATCTAAACTACTAAACTAGATAGTAGTATAAGGAACTATTATAAATTTAGCTAGAACTACTATACTAGATTATAATAAAGATATATATATAGATATTTATTATAAAGAAAGTAAAAGTAATAATAATAGATTAAAAGAGTTTAGATTCTAAGAAACTTTGAAGATTATATTATTAAAAAAGTATAATAGTAATAGAAAAGAATTAGATACTTTTTTTTTATAACTAAGAATATACTTTAGATTTAATACTAATAAGTTTGAAACTCGAGATATTAAGAATCTCTAAGTAACTTTCTACCTTAGAGGCAAAATAGTTAAATAGATCAAACTTTTCTTATCTAACTATTTCGAAAATAGTAGAGATCTAGAATAAATAATAGTAACTATCTATATTATTTTCAGAAACTTCGATAAATTCCAAATAGAAATTAGAAGAGTATTTAAAGATATCGATATTATTCGAACTACTAAAAGAAAGATCTTTAAATTAAAATAAACTAGATTAACTATTAGTTATATAACTGAATTTTAAAAATTTAGTAATTAAATTAAATAAAGAGTAGAAGCCTTTATTAGTTATTATAAAATAGAACTTAAACTATTTATTTAGAAGGAATTATCAAGAAAAGATCTAATTACAAATATAAATAATTTAATCAAAGAAACTATTCGAATCAATAATTATAAATACGAATTCTAAAAAGTAATTAGCTTTGGAATTACTAGATAATAAAGATAATATTATTATAAAAACAAAGGAAAACTAAAGTTTATTAAATAATAATATTCTAGAGAAGAGACTTATAGTAACTTTATAAAGTTAGATTCTATAAACTTTAAGAATAATCTTTTCTAGGAAGAAAAGAACTATAGATAAGAAAAGAAACTTTACTTTGAATATAGATTCTTAAGATATTAAGTAAGAGATTATTAAAAGAAATCTTAAATATAGAAACTAAAGAAGAATATTTAGAAGAAAAAAAGATAATTTAAGATATTAATAAATAATAGTAGTTATTAAGAAAAAGATATATTTAGATACTAAATTAGTATAATAAGTAGACAACTTAGTAATCAAGATAGTAATTATATATTATTATTATAAATAGTATATTATAATAATTACTATTTAGTATACTAATTAGATAAAGATAATATAAATTAGTATTTTAAGAAACTATGAAAAAAAGGGAATTAAGTAGATATACTTAAGTAATAGTTAAAGAATATAATATATACTTTATTATAAATAGAAGAAGAATAGACTATTAAAGAAAGAAATAATATATAAAGAATTAGAGTTTGAATTTACTTAGATCGAGTAATCAAATACTATAATTATACTAGAAATCTTGAACTTAGAGTAAATAAAACTTATATACTAAAATATATAGATAGTAAGTATTTTAGATAGAAATAAAATAAAATAGGAAAAATCTATTAAGAGTTTTTTAGAATAGATTTTAAAGATATAGAATCTAAGTTTAACTAATATTAGGTTATATTCCGATATTTAAGAAGAATATAATTATAATATTAAGTTAGAAAAGAGGAGAATATTTATATAAAATAACTAGTAATATAGTTTTTAGCTAAAGGCTAAATATATTATATAAAATCGATAAACAAAGAAGTTAGGATATAATAGAATATATTAACTATAGAACTTTATTATAAAATACTTTATATCAATTAGAAATAATTTATTAAGTTATTTAAGATACTAGTTATAAAACTAAAAGTTAGAGAGTTAAAAGCTATTTAAAAGTTAAGATAGATCTTTTACAAAGTATATATAAATAAGTAAATACTCTAAGTTATAATAGATTTAGAAGTAATAAAAAATTTTATAATATTAAAAGCTATAGTATCTACAAAACTACAAACTCTTAAGAAACAAGTTCTATATAAACTTATACTTACTAATAAGTAATTAGTTAAAAGTAATAGAGTTATTTAATACGAAATATAGGAATTCTCAATATAGTTAGAATAGTATTCTAAGTAAATAAAAATAGATTTAGTTCTACTAAAAGGATATTAAATAATTTTAGGAATACTATAGCTAAAATATTATAATCTATATATTAACTAAGTTAGATAGACTTTGAAGTTTAATAAATATAAATATAAAATAGAAATTATATAAAGTTTTACAAAACTGATACCTCGACTTAGAAAGTAGTAAGAAAAACTATATATATTAAAAGTAAATAATACTTTGAAGATTGAATACTTAGCTTAAGATCCTTTATTAAAGAATATATTAGTATAATATTAGAAATATATCGAGATCTTCAAAGAAAAGCCTTAAGAGGATATTTTACTAAAATACTAGCTTTAGGATTATAAGATAAAATTAGAAGAAAGAAAAAAGCTACTATTCTTACTAATTATACTATTATCAAAGAAGAAGTTTAAATTGCTTTATAAATACTTTGATAAGAATTTAGTTAAAGGATTTATTAGAAAATCCTTATTATTTATAAAAGTATTAATCTTCTTTATACTAAAGAAGAGAAATAAGAAAAGTAGACTTATTATCGACTACTAAAAGCTTAATACTATTATTATTAAGAATCGATATTTATTACTATTAGTTAGTAAACTATAAGATTAAATTAAGAAAACTAAATATTTTATAAAATTAGATTAATATACAAGATTTAATTTAATTTAAATTAAAGAAAGTAATAAATAGAAGACTATATTTTATACTCAATATAGATATTACAAATACTAAGTAATACTTTTCAAGCTTATAAATATATTAATAATATATATAAAGCTAATTAATAATTTATTAAGAAAATATCTTGATAATTATTATATAACTTACTTCGACGATATTTTAATCTTTATTGAAACTCTTGAAAAGTATATTAAAATTGTATAGAAAATCTTAGATATTCTTCAAAATATAAGTATTTTATTAAAACTATTTAAATATAAGTTTTATATTATCGAAACTAAATTCCTAGAGTATATTATTAATATTACCGAACTCAAGATAAGCTTAAACAAAGTGAAAGAAATTTTAGAATAGAAGTAACTTACTACTATTAAGGAAATATAATTATTTTTAAGATTTATAAACTTCTATAAACGATTTATTAAAGATTATTCGAAAATTATAATACTTTTTACAAAGTTAACTAAGAAGGATATTAAATATAAATAGAGTAATATAGTATAATAAATATTTAATACTCTTAAATAAACTTTTATATAAATACTAGTTCTTATTATTTTTAATCTTGAACAACTAATTACTATCGAAATAAATATATTAGACTATATATTAAGTATAGTTCTAAGCTAACTAAGTAAAAATAAAAAGTTATAGCTAGTAGTATATTATTTAAGAAAGCTTCAACTAGCTAAGTTGAATTACAAGATTTATAATAAGGAGCTACTTACTATTATTAATATATTTAGAGAATAGAGAGTTTATTTTAAAAGATCTAAATATATAGTCTAGATTTACTTAGACTATAAGAATTTAATATACTTTATAACGATTAAAATTCTAAATAGACGATAAGTATAATAAGTAGAAATATTAGTTATATATAATTTCAGAATACTATATATTAAAGGAAATAAAAATACTAGAGCTAATATATTTAGTAGAAAACTAGAATATTTAGAAAACAAAATATATAAATTATATATTATATTTAGATAAGAAGGAGATTTATTAGTATTCAATATAGCTTAACTAGTTATAATAATATTACTTTATAATAACTATTTAGAGAAATAAGTATAGAAGTACTATAAGAATAATTCTATTATAAAATAAATATTAGAATATCTAAGCGAAGGATTTATAATTAAAGATAATATTATATACTTTTATAGAAAGATATATATCTTTTCAATTCTAGTAAAACAGTTTACTTAGAAATAATATAAGCTACTAGCTTATAATTATCAAAGAATTATAAAGATATTTATAAAGATTAAAACGAACTTGTATTTTCTATAAATAAGAAGAATAATTAAAAAAGTTATTAGAAACTACAATACTTATATATAGAACAAAACCTTATAATATACTTTATATAGATAACTCAAAACTCCAGATATACCTACTTAGTTATAGAAGTCTATTATATAAGACTTTATAGTTAAATTACTATCTTTAAAAAATCTAATAACAAGAATAATATATAACTCTATCTTAGTTATTATAGATCAATTAACTAAGTTTAAATATATAATTCTATATAAAGAAAGTAGTATTACTAAGAACTTAGCTTATATATTTTTAAGAATAGTAACTAGTATTTATAGTATATTTATAGAAATTATCTTAGATAAAAACAAACTTTTTACTTTGAAATTCTAATAAATATTTATAGCTTTACTAAAAATCAAAAGAAAACTCTCTATAGTATTTTACTTATAAATAGATAAGTAGATAGAATAACTAAATTAAATTATAGAATAATATCTATAATATTATATTAATTATAAATAAGATAATTAAATAGAATTACTACTATTTATATAATTTATATATAATACTATAAAAGCAGTTATTATAAATATAATATTAATATATACTAATTTCAGCTTTGAACCCAAAGTATATAATATACAATTACTAGATATAGTAAAATCAGATATAAAAATAATAAAAGTAGAGGATCTTAAGAATCTATATAAATAATTATCACTTGATATTAAGTTTATTATATAATATATAGTATACTACTATAATATAAAGTATAGTATAGAATTAATACTTAAGAAAAGGAATAAAGTATATTTTATATAATAAAATATTAATATAAAGAGACTAAGTAATAAACTAGATTATAAGAAATTAGAACTTTTCAAGATTAACAAAGTAGTTAGACTAATTAATTATAGATTAAAACTATTTAAAATAATAAATATATATCCTATATTTTATATTTCACTTTTAGAACTAGTACTACTAGAAATACCGAATATATCTTATATTGAAATTGAACTAATTAATCTAAATACTGAATATAAAATTAAAGAAATACTAAATCAGAAATATATTAAAGAAAAACTCTATTATTTAATTAAATAGGAAAATTACTTATACTTAAAAAATATATAAGAACTAGTCAAAAATTTAAACTATTTACAAGATTTAAAGAAGTTCTATTAAAAGAACTTTTAGCTTTTAACTAAGTAGTTAGTTCAGAATTACTTATCAAAAGAAAATCAAAGACTGAAAGATCGATCTTAGAAGAACTAACTACTTAAAGAATTTATATAACTTATTTAATCTATTCCTTTTCTAATCTCTTCTTTTCTTCAAACTCTTCTAATATATCTATTATTTAAAGATTGTACTATAATATTTTTCTAGCTTTTTCTTTCAAAACTTTCTACTATTTTTATAAACAAAGAATCTTTATTATAACTTTCTAAAAGATAATAATTACTTTCTTCTTTTCAACCTCTAGATAAACTTCTTTTTACTAAATACTCTCTTATTCTAATATAGAACTTCTATATATATTATAGAGCTTCCTTCTAGTACTTTTGATATATTCTTTATAATAATCGGCTTTAAGAAGAATATAGTATTTAAACCCTTTCTTAGAATAGTAAGAATATTTTATAAATATTATTTTTCCTTTTTCTTTAAAACAAAAATAAATAGTATTATAACTTTTTATAAATTTAGATATCTTTTTAGATATAATAAAGAAAGAAAGATCAAAGTATTTATTAAAGAAACTTAAATAAGTACTTTATATTATTATAATAAATATTAAAACGATACTAGACTAGAAAGGGGATAGTATTATAACTCTGGTTATATAGTAGTTTAAGGACTTTAAATTCAAAAAGTAGTTACTTATAATTAGTAAATATTAAACTTCTGCTTTTAAATAATATAGTAAAACAAAGATAAAGAGTCTTTACTTTAGGTATAAAGATAAAAGAGATACTAATATTTATTAGTATACTTTCAAGTAATATAATATTTAAGATTAAGAAATATTTACTAAAAGATTAATATCTAAAAGATATTAAGTATTTTTAATAGAACTTTAAATAAAGATTTAATAATCTTAATACTCTTAGTATACTAGAACTACTAGGATTAATAGGATAATAAAGAATAAAAGTTTATATAAGTAAATAGTTTTCTTATAATATATAGAGCTTTGTACTTAACTTTCAATTATAACTTGTTATTTACTATTATAATTATTCGATTCTCTATATAACTATTATTAATAATAAACTATATAATATTACTTTCGACCTTACTATTATTTAGTAATCGAGATCCTGATCACTTCTACGTAACTTAGAAGACAAGATTCGTAACAACTTTCTAAGTAAAGAGTTCTTAATAAAGTAAGTTTCTTATTAAATATTTTCAAGATCAAACTAATCTTTAGTTATTAAGATTTAAAGGATATTCAGAAGTTTTTCAAGATATTAACTAAGTTATATAAGTTAGAATAGTACTTTATAGATTAATTATCTGATAAAGAAGATAATAGTTAGAAGGAAAATAAAAGTAGTAATAACGATAATAATAATAATAATAATATATTTTTACTATTTTACTCTTATTAAACTCGATTATAATATTTAAATTAAAGTAGTTATACTAAAGTTCTTATTACTTTTTAACAAGCTCTTTATAGTAAAATAAGCTTTATTCCTTGTTCTAATATAATTAGTACTCCTCTAAGTAGTTTTACTATTACTACTTTTATATATTATCTTAGATTATCTAGTAGTTCTCGGCTTATTTTTAGAATAACTTTAAAGACTTTTTACTAATCTACTATATTTATTTATACTACTTCTCGAGATCCTGTAGTAAATATATAAAGATCTAGTACTTATATTAGTAATCCGAGTATTCTAAGTAGTTGAGATCTTCTAAGTAAATATAGTTCTTTGATATAGTAGTCTTTATAATAAAATATCAATTACTTTATTTATCCTTAGAACTTCTTTACTACTTTCAACTTATTAATTAGTTATTATAAAACTTACGTAATAATATATAGAAGGTTAATTATTAGTAAGTTTAATAAGAAGAAAATTAAGAAGTTATCTTATACTAAAATAAAGTAATTACTAGATAATAGTAAAATTACTAAGTAGAAGTATTTAAAGTTTATTTAGATAGTTCTAAGTATAATATTAAGAATTGAGTATATATTAAGCTTATAATTATCTAATTTCTTTAAGAATATAACTTAAATACTTTCTAAATATAACTAAGAGTCTTCTAATTATATCTTATTATATATCGATTAATACTTTTCTTATATAAATAGCCTAGAATTATTTATCTATTAATAATCTTTACTATATTATTAATCTATATTAACCTTTATATTTAATTGAATTTATAAATATTTAAAGAGAATCTATTAAAGAGAGAATTCTCTTTAAATAATTTAATTATTTTACTGAAGATTACTTATTTTATCTATATTTTATTTTATATATTAAGATTAAATTATTAGTAAGTTTTACTTTTAAAAAGATATAATAAATAAAAAAGTGATTTTTAAAGAGTAATTTTATAAGGTTTTAGCTATTATATTTAACTTCTTAATCTTACCTCTTATATCTTATAGATTTAGGTAAACGTAGAAATATTTAAATTATTAGTATATAAGATTCTTAGTAAGTCTATTAGCTAATATATCCTTAATAGATAAATAGATAATATTAAACGATTTCTTCGAATATTCTTATCTTAACTATATATTTTAGATATCGATATACTTAAGCTTAGTTGATATTCTCTTATTCTTATTTATAACTAATCTGATTATTTATATATTATTATAATAGATAGTAATAAGTTTAAGTATAACTAGTTCGAATTCCTTTAATAGCTTATTTATTATTATAATCTTCTTAATAGTCTTTTTAATATTAAGTAACTCTACTTTAATTATAGATATTATTATTATATCTTACTTCGATACTTTCTATATAATTAGTCTACTATACAAAGATATTATATACTTTTATAAAGATTGCCTTATCTTATTATTATTAGTAAATAATATATCTAATATTACAAGTAGTTAAAATAAATAATCTATACTATACTTAATAGCAAAGTATCTTATTTCTTATAAATAACTAATATAGTAATTTACTATTTTCAAGTGATCTCTAGATAAGTTAGTTAGAAAATAAAATAATTAGGATATTATAAATATAATATCTACTTACAAAGTAATTATTATATATAAAATTAATCTAACCTTCTTTTAATATTTCTTAACTATTAATCTTACTATAATATCTATATTCTTCCTAAATTCTATTATTAGAAAAGGAGTATTTATAGATTAGTTACTTATTAGACTAAACTTTCTAATAATCTTTTTAATATAAGTATTATAAATAAACTATAACTTCTTCTAGAATCAGTTTCTAATAATCTATATTCCTAGAAACTATTTAGTATTATTTATTTTATATAGTTTATATATAGATTAGATTCTATTAATAATTCTTTCTATATCCTTAGTATATTTCTTATTATAGATAATTTGAATATTATTAATAAAGAAGAATACTAATACTTTATAATTTTTAGTAATAAGTATATAAAGTTTATTTAAATATAGCTTTATTTTTAATCTAACTAAAGTTTTAGTAAATTCCTTAAACTATATTACTAGTAAGTTTTATAAACTATAAAGAGTATAGTTAATAATTATAACTATATCTTCTACTTTGTAACTGTCTAGAAGATAGTATATAACTAGCTCGCTACTTAAGTTATATAGTATATTAACAAAAGTATTTACTATATCGAACTACTTAGTTTCAAAGTTAAATTTAGTAATTATAGTTATAATAATCTGAAAAAAGTAGGAAGTAAGTATTATAATATATATTAACTCGATTATACTTTTCGCTTATAAATCTCCTTTTATTATAAGTCGCGATCTATATCTAGTAATATATCTATCTTGATTAGTTTTGTATATAAAAACTTATTTAAAAAATATTAGTTTTATCTTTACTAATCTTTTTAGTATTTCCCTCTATATATTCTAAGCTTTAAAATTATTAATCTCTTTATTATAATTAGCTTTGAATACTAATTCTATTAAGTAAATATTCAAATCTTGATATTACTTAGATAATTTTACTACTTAGCTTTTATAGATTTTAAGTAACTATAGTAGTTTAATTATAAGTTTCTTTAGTTTGATTATAATTATAATAGCTACTATATTATAGAGTATTATAAATTTACTTTACTTTTTATCTCTATTTATATCTAAGTAATCAAGCTAGAATATATTATAGAAATTGTTAAACTTCTTATTACTTCTAGAAGATAATTAAGTAATAATCATTCTAATAAATATATTTACAATCTTCCTATTATACTTTATACAAAGTTGTTTCTATTTCCTTATATTATATATTAAGATTAGATTTAGTTGTTAATAGGAAAAAGGTTTAATATCTTATATATTCTATTTTAAATCTACTTTTTTAACTAAAACTTCGATCGCGAATTTTAGTCTCTTAAATAGTTAAACCTCTTTATCTAATAAGCTAATTAACTAAGAGGCTTTTAATTATAATAAAGTAGTTTTAATCTTTTTCTATTTATACTACTGAATACTATTATATAAAGTATATATAAGTTTATATAAAGTGTTTTTAATCTATAAGAGTATATACTTAGTAATATCTTTATTTAAACTTTCTTTATATTCTTTATAGAGTATATTGATAATATTAATATAATTATAGTTTATTTTACCTTTAAGCTTACTAACTTTACAAGTTGTTAACAAATCGAGTAATATAAATCTACTAAGTATTTTATATTCTATTTATTTTTCTTACTAACTTTGCTTATTACTAGTTGGATAATCAATATCTATATTCTAAACTTAGTTAGATATAATTTCAATTCTAGTTTTAATTTAATCTTCAAGTTGATTTTATAAATATTATATATTTAGATTATTATTATTTCTATCTAGATATAGATTATTATCCGAAAGTTATAAATTACTAAAAAGTCTCTAATTATTATTATTAGACTTCTTTACTTTTAAAATCTCTTTATAGTATTCTTAATTATTAATACTTTAAAAAGATATTCCTTTAAAAGTTATATTAAGATCTATTATATTATTACTCTCTAGTAATAATCTATTCGAGTTTTCAATAATCTTAAGATCAAAGATTTAAATAATTTTATTTAAATACTTTTTCGAAAGTGATTTCTAGTTCTTATTAGCTTTAGAGTAAATAATATTTTTATTAAACTAGATATTATAAGTAATAATAATTCTATTAAGTTTTAGTATTTATATTCGGTAAATTAGTAATCCAAGTATATAATCTACTAAATACTCTAAATAAACTTGAAAATTAACTTTATACTACTTTTTATTTATATCTATTTCTTATTCTTTATCTAAAGGATAAGCTCGATAACTATATTAATATATACTATTTTAGTTTAAGTATAGATTAGCTATAATTAATATTAGTAGTACTAAGTTATACTATCGGAAATATTATTTAAACTAAGAGTCTAGAACTTTATTTAATATCCTAAAGCTTCTTTATTATAATAGACTTATATTATATAAGTAGATTACTATTTATATAACTTCGAACTATAAATTTAATAGAAGATTTACTTAGATTTATATTTTTATCGTTTTAGTAATAACTTCCTATCTTATATACTTTATTATATTATTTAATTTATAAGTATAAGCTAGTAAGAGTTCAATCTCAATTCCTTTAGTAGATAACTATTGTTTATACTTTATATATCTATTTATTCCGATTACTAATCTATTATTATCTTACTTGATAATATAAATTAATAAGTAATATTACTTTTTTACTTATACTTTAAAATTAGTAATTATCTAGAATACTTTGTAGTAAGTCTTATTAACTAATAGGATATTAAAGATCTTACTACTATATAACTCTTTGATTAGTAATAATTATAAATAACTGTTGAATAATATTAAGAAGTTAAAAAAATTTTATACAACTTTATAAAAAGGTTTTAATAGTTATTAGTCTTTTAGGTAATAGTTAATTATTTACTTTATATATATTTTTATATAATATTTATAGTTAACCTTTAAAACCTTTTTAATTTTTATACTTCTTACTTTATTTATTAGATATTTAAATACTTTCTAACTTAGATACTTAGCTTTTTTATACTATATTTATATTATATCTTCTTTATCTAGAGGAGAATCGTATAATTACTAGAAAGGCTTATTAATCTTATAATAAATAACTAAGTATATTATTACTACTTTGTTTATAAGAATATTATTTAGTATAGTTAGATAGTAGAAAACAACTTTTTTAAATTCTAAAAAGACTAAATTATACTTTCATATAAATAATATAATAATTATACTTTTTTTATACAATTTATATTTTAATATATAGTCGAGATTATAGAACTACAAATTTATCTTTACTAATTAAGATTTAGAGATTATATTAATATAAAAACTAAGAATAAAAGTAATATTTATTAAGATAAAATCTTTTATATTAAGTCTATTTAGACTATTGAATATATTCTTGATAGTATAAATACTATATCCGATAATCAAGAGTAATAATATACTTATTTCAATAATATTATTATTATCAGAATAAGTAATTTTTCTATTATCAAGAAAAGAGATATTATTAACTAAATATATTATACTATAATTATCTAGAAGAGTAGAGTTTACTAAATAGTATTTATTAATAATAATTAGTATAGAGTATATACTAGGATTATTAATATCTACTAGAGAAAAGTTAATAATTATTATTACTACTTTTCCAAGAAATAGTAATAAGAAGATAATTATATTAGTTATTTCCTATTATAAACTTTTTTTAATTATAATCTTCTTTAGATTATTTTATTAAAATAATTTAAACTTCTCCTTAATTTATTTAATATTAACTATATTAAATTTCTCTTTAATTAGTTTATCCTTTAGTACTTCTTTCAATTATATATAATTTTCTAATTTCTAAATATATTTATTCTTTAAGTTAAAAAACTAATTCTTTAAGTAATATAGATAATTCTTATTCTTTTTCTTAAATAGTTTATCCTTGTTATTAGAAGTTTTAAACTCAGGTTTATCTTTTTTACTTAAAATAGTCTTTAATCTTTATATATCTTTAGTAAAGATTATAGTTATATATATATTCTTTTCTTTAGACTCTCGAGATTTATTAGCTAATTAAATAGTAAGAATAATATTTACTTAGTTTAAAGTTAAGATAAGTTAATTAAACTATTAGTTTATAATAATTCGTTTTAGCTTTTTATCTATTTATATTAGTTTAATCTTAACTTTGACTACTTCTAAGAAAGTAGTTATTATAATTATCTTTTTTATCTTATTTAACTAATAAGTATATACTTTATTATAAACTATATTCTACTTCTTATACTAATTATTTAGCGATACTCGATTATAGTATACTTGATTAAGAATATTAATATATTCTCTTTAGATATTAATAAGAATTATTAACTTATATAATATTAAGTATATTTTAAGTAAATAAATAATACTATAAAAGGTAATATTACTAAAATCTATATTTTAGAGATTATAGTTAATAAGAAAGTTTATATCTATAATTGTAAAGATTTATATATAGATATCTTCAAAGACTTTATAATAAATATTATACTTTGCTTTCTCGTTTTAGAACTCCTTTTACAAAGTTGTAAAGTCGTTATAGATATTTTAGATTAATAGATATTTTAACTTTAACTAATCTTTTATATTAATATTCTTCTTATTAGTTCTACTTATTATAATATTATAGTTAGCAAGTTGATAAATATATAGCTTATCTCTTAATTGTTAAATAGATAGTAATTCTAGTAAAGAGTAAGTAAACTAGTCTATATTAATAGATTTATTAAACTAAATATCAACTAAAGTTCTAATTAGTTTATTATAAAGATTAAGATTAACTAGATACTATATTTATCTAATTTAGTATTATTATCTAAGTTTAAGAAACTATATCGTTTATTATTAATAGTTAGCGAGTTTTACTCTATTAATTATAACAAGTTATAATATAATAATTAATAATTTTTAGGTAAAGGTAAATATAAAGGAGTTTTAAAAGTAGTTTTAAATAATCTAGTAGATAGTTTTTCTTTTATAATAAAGTATATATTAGACTAGGCTTATAACTATTATAGTTAGATAATAGCTAAGTATATATAAGTGATAAAGATATAATTAATTGATTTCTCTCTTTCTAAAACTCACTATTTTATTTATAAAGATTAATAAGATTCTTTTATTTAGAGAGTAATTCTATTTGATTCTATAATTTATAAAGAAAATATAAATAAGGATTATAATATATTAGTAAAGGCTTTCTACTATATATAAAGATTACTAATCTTTAATAATATTATAATAAGTATTATAAACCTCAGTATCTATATAAATATAGATTAGTTTAGAAGAATTAACTATATATTCGTATAATTAAATAATTAATTCTACTTTATAATTCTAGGTACTATATAATCTAGATACTATACGATTCTTTCTATAATACTTTATTATTTATAAAGAATCTAAAAAGATTAAAAAGATTAATTACTTCTTAGTAAAATACTTATATATAAATTATTTCTTAGTTAAATATTAATAATATTACTTTCGGCGAGAAGATAATATTATATACTAAAGTAAAAAGAGTTTAATATAATATAATAGATATATTATAAAAGGATTTATATCAACTTTAAAATATTAAACTATTAAAAGAAAAGTTATATATAAAGAAGAAGAAATAATACTTTAAATAGTTTATCTAACTTAGAGTTAATAATTAGTAATACTTTTAATATAATATCCTAATTAGTTATTTAACTTTATTTAGTAAGTTTAAATATATATTATATATATATAATTTATTATATAATCATTATAGATATTATAATAAGATTAATAGTTAAAGAATATTAAAAGAAAGTTAGATTGATTTTATATATAATAATTACTTTATATATAAATATTATATTTATAGTATTCTAATTATCTTATTTTCTAACTAATTTATCTAAAGATTATTTAAAGGTAGCGAATTACTATATTAATTATTTATAAGAAATAAAATATTTTACTATTAAATATAATATAGATTATTTATCTTAACTACTTATAATATTAGATATATTATTTATTAATAATAATAAAATAAAGCGATCTTTGTAAAAATATATAATATCTTTATATAATAAACTAATTATATAGAAAGTATTAAAGTAAAATATAATAATAATATCTATAATTAAAACAAAGTTACTTAATATTAAAAAGACTATTAAGGAGATTATAATAATAAATAGATTATTAAAAGAACTCGAATTAACTATATTTAAACTTATTACTATCTATTATAATAATATACAAGTAATTAAATTAGTTATAAATAAGAATAAGAGAATATTAACTAAATTTAAATATATCAATATTTAAAATATATAATTAAAATAAGAATATTCGAAGAAATTATTTAATATTATCTATTTACTTACTAAAGATATACTAGTTAATAGATTTATTAAGAATCTTATATATTAATAGTTTAAATACTTCTATATTTACTTAAACTTATAAGATATAAAGAATAAGATTAAGAAGTTAAATATAATAGTTAAAATCTTATAAATTGTTTTTTGAAAGTTATTTTTTTATTTGATATATTATTCTAAAAATAAAACTTACTAATAATTTAATCTTAATATATAAAATAGAGTATAGATAAAGTAAATAATTTTCAGCGAAATAACTAGATTATTTAATAAGAATTCTCTCTTTAATAAATATTTTTTAAATATTAGTAAATTTAATTAAGTATAAAAGTTAATATAAATTGATAATATAATAAAGATTATTAATAGATAAATAATCCTAAGTTGTTTATATAAGAAAGATACTAATTGATATATAATAAAATATAATTAGAAGATTTTTAATTATATTTAGAAGGTATTTAAATTATATTCTTAAAGAAATTAGATAGTTATAAATTTAATATATATTTAATTCTTAATACTATATTTAAAGCTATTTAAATAAATCTTAAATACTTCTATTTAGTAATTTTATTATTATTTAATAATTACTTTATTTTAATATAAAATAACTTTTTAACTCTCTTCTTATTAAACTTACTAATAATTAACTTTTTATATATTACTATATAAGTTTTATAACAATTAATCGATAAATTAGAAGTAGTAAAGAAGCTTTAAAAATAAATAGAATAATTAATATTTTACTATAAAAACTACTATATTAAAAAACTATATTTATTTAAAAGATCTTAATTATTTAAAATATTCGAATTACTAATATAAATATTAAATCTTTATATACTTATTATAAAATCTTGAAAAGTAGTATAAGTAAATATAGTAAATTAGTAAAAAGTTTTTAAAATTAACTTAAGAATAGATTAAAAACTACTAGATAATCTAAGATAATATATAAAAATAGTAATAATAAAACTATTTAAAGAAGTACTAATTATATTAGAATAAAAAGTAAAATTTATTTTACTATAAAAAGTTTATTAAAAAGTAATAAAAAGTTTAATCTAATTACTTTAATCTAAATATTATAATCGAATTTAATAAGTATAATAATATATTATAGGAATTTAATAAAGGATAAGATTATATTATTCTTAGAATTAATAATTATAAAGTTAAGAGAGTTGAAAAGTTTTAAAAGTTTATATATATATAATAGTTATATAAATTATATATTAAAAGTATATATATACTAAATATATTTATAAGTTTACTTTATTACTAAAAGTAATTTTAAGAATCTACTAGTTAAAGTTAATATAATATATATAAGGATTATTTATATAATAAACTTAATATATCTAGATTATTATATTACTTCCTTTTTTAAGAAAGTTCACTTTTAAATATTTTAAGTTTACTAATTATATTAAATAAAAATAATTAATAAGTATAAGAAGATTAGTTAATATAAAAATTCAAATAAATATAATAAATAAATTAAAACTATTATAAATCTATTTATAACTATATATTCAATTATCTAAAAAATTATCACTTTTATATTAAGACTATAAGATAATCGCTTTTAAAATACTTATAATTATTCTTTCTTATTTAATATAATTATAACTACTTTAGAAAAAATATTAAGAAATTAAATAAAAAAGAGTTTTCTAAGTAGAATATATTAAATAAATATAGAACTATCTTGAAATTAGATATTTTATATTATATTAAGTTAGTATTATAATTAAGTTATTATATATAATATTCTAAAAATTAGTATTATTTATAATAAATAAAAATCTTCTCTACTTTTTATTCCTCTTTACTTATAATATTAATAGATAATAGAAGATTATTAATTTATTTAGAAAATAGATTATTTAAAATCTTTTTTAATTTATTAGTAAAAAATATAAAGTATATCTTTATTATTTTAAGAAGTTTAAACTTGAAGAAATAGTTAACTTTTATAAAGATTTTAAAATATATACTTATTAGAAAATTAAACTTTTTAGAAGATTATTAAATAAGTAAGTATTTTATATTTAGTTAGATATAATTACTAATATCGAAGTTGATTAAATAATATAATATATTAGTTATTTAGATTATATACTTTTAAGTTTTCTTAATTACTTAATAAATATATTTTAGAGTTTTCAGATTTCTTTAAGTATATATATATATATTAATAATATTAAAGTTATTTATAAGTTATAATAAATTAGTTTCTTTCTAAGTTTATATATATTATAATTTTTAACTATATAGTATTTCGAATAAACTTATATTATCTAAAGATATATAAAGTAAAATTAACTAAGTATAATCTATTATTAATAAGAATTTAAACTAATTATTTTAATAATAGTTAATAAAGAATTAGAATCTCTTTTATAAATATTAATTATAAATCTTAGTTTAACTATTTATTTGTAAATAGTCAATAATTAAAAGTTTAATTTAAATTCCTAATATTATATTAAACTCTTTCTAGAAAATAGAGATAAATTATAAATTATAATTAGAGAGTATTATTATAAGTAGATTATAATATTAATAAATATATTATAAATATAATTAGACTTGTTCTCAAATATTAATTATCTTATAATATAGAATAATAATTATTTATTTTTTAAAACAATTAATAATAATTAAGATATTATCAAAACTATATTTATTTTTATTAAAATTATAATAGTTTATTATAATATATTCTTATATATATATAAAGATTAATAAAAAGTAAAATAATTTTAATATTTTATTATAAAGAACTAAGTTTCTATAATAAATATAGTAATTGCGAATATATATATATATCAAAGTAATTAATCTATACTAGTAATATAACTTAGTAAGTAAAAAAGTAAGCTTCTTAATACTAAGATATATAGTTAATATAAAATTATATATCTTATAAAAAAGTAATATATAGAGATTCTAAGTATTAAGAATAATAAGATAATTATTATATAAAAGAAGATTATTTTTAAAAGTTAAATAAAGATTATTATAAATAATTTAGACTTTTAAACTTTATAAACTTTTTAAGTTATAATTAACTTTAAAAAGATAATTAATAAAAAGAGTTAAAGATAAAAGAGAATTAGGAATATTAAATATAATAATATTAATTAGTAGTTTATTAAAGATTTTCAAGTTAATCTAACTATTATATAAAAGTTATTATAATCTATTTTACTTCTTTTACTTCTTTTATAATAATAATTTATCGACTTTATAAGTTAATATATTTATAAGAAGATTATTCTTTTTTAATTAATATATAATTAAGAAGTTATAATTTATAAAAAGTTTAATTTATTAAGTTTATTATATATTTAAAGATTTAGTAATTATAAAGTATTTTAATACTTTATAATCTATATAAATATAGATTTAATATAAAGTTGATATAAGTTTAACTTACAAGTTATTGAATAATTTAATAATTATAAATATTTCTTTATTATATACTTTATAATTTAATTTAGCTAGTTATATTATCTTTAAGAAGAATATTATAAAAAGTTAGTTATTATTATATTTCTACGAAAATATACTTATTATAATACTATTTAATATATCTATTTCTAATACATAAAAAAATAAATAATTATAATATTAAAAGAGTAATATACTTATTAATATATATTTAAGTATATCGAAAACTAGTTATTAACTTTTATTAAAGTAGAATAAAGTATTAGTTTTAGTTAGATTAATAAATAGCTTAGTTATAATATTAAAATTATAAATAAAATATTTATAAAAATTATAAAATCTAAGAAATAATTATATATCTTTTACTATCAAAGGATAAATCTATTATTATATTATAATAATCTTCTCAAAGTTTATTTCTATATTATTAATCGAGATAATAAATCTTAAATACTTAGTATAAATAATATTAAATTTATATTTCTTAAAATTAGCTTATAATCTAATATTTTAAAAATATTATAAAACTAGTTTAATATAGACTTTATACTTAAGTATATCTTTAGAGTAGATTAAGATATTATTAAGATATATAATATAAAAAATATTTAAATAATTAAAAAGAATATTATTTATATAATATTAGTATATTATAAAGTTGTTAGTTAATCTGAAAAGTATAACTTTATATTTATAAACTTTATAATATATATAGAATATAATATACTTTTTTAAAGCTAGATCTATTTTAATATAATAGAATATTTATTTGATATTTAGCTTAATAAAGATTTTTATATAAAAGATATAAATAAAAATCTTATTAATAAATAGTAATAAATATTAATCTTTATAAGTAAATATATTAAGTATTTGAAAATCAATATAAAAGTATAATAATCTATTTAACTTTTTAATAAAGAAGATTAGAATAATAAATAAAATTTAGTTTAATTTAATAAATCTTTTAATTAAATTCTTAATAAAATATTCTTTAATAATCTTTAGTTCTTTAATCGATATTTTATATAGTAAATTATAATAAAGTTTATTCTTTATATTTTCTTCTAAAGTAATTTTATAATTATAAAAATAGTAAAGTAATAAAGTATTTAACTTAGATTTAAAAAATGTAACTAAGAATTCCTAGTATTTATTAAAAATCAAAAGTTTAATATTAATCTTAAATAAAAAGACTATAATAGTTAGTTAAAACTAAAAGACAAAATATAATTATTTAAATAATAAAAAAATAGTTTATTTATTTTCCTAATTAGTTTATTACTTTTTAAGTAATTAATCGATCTTATAAATCGAAGTAATATTTAGTTTATATTAATTATCTTGATAATAGAGTATATAAAAAGTAGCTTTAGAGATTATATATAAATTAATAATCTTTTTTAAAGAACTTATTTAAAGTTTCTAAAAAGGTTTAGACTTTCTAGTAATAATTAAAAGTTATACTAACTATTTATCTTTAAAAATAGTTTTTATTATCTTAAATATATAAACTTAATCTTTCAAGAATATTTTATATAATTTAGATAATTATAAAATTATAGATATAATTATAATAAAGATTAATTCAACTTTTTAAATTACTAAGTAAAGTAAAATTTCTTTTATTTTAGTATATTATAATATTATTAATATATATACTAAAATAACTACTTAGTTATCTAAATAATTAGTATTAACTTAATATCTCTAATATTTATAATTAATTATATAAAGATTAAAGTTAATATAAATATATATTATAAATCGAGAGTAAGTTTAACTAGAAAGTAAACTTATAAGCTAATATAATTAATATTATTTATAGTTTAAAAGAATTTAATTTTCGAATAACTATATTTTTCTAAAGATTATAAAGTATATAAAGTAGATAATTAAAAAGAGAGTATAAATTTAAAGTCGACTATTAATAAATAGATTTAAATAAATATAATAAGAGATTTCTTAATCTTTTTTATTATTATAATCTTTAACTAATAAAAGTATTTTTAATCTTTTTACTATAACCTTCTAAATAGAGTTAAATATTTTAAAGAATATAATATCAATAAAAATAAAGTTATTTACTTCTAAGTTAATAAAAGTTTTAGTTTAGAATAAATATTAATTTCTTACTAGTATATAGAAAAATATTATATACTTTCCTTTTAATAGCTTAGTTAAATCTAAGTATTTTATATTTTTAATTCTATTTAATAAAGAATCTTTTATTAAATATAGTTTTTTACTCGATTATTAATTATATAAATAATAATAATAGCTTTAACTTTATATTTATCTTCTTATACTTATTCGCTTATAGTATCGAGGTATTTCTTTTCTTAGTTAAAAGAGTTAATATTAATTATATTAATATAATAAAGAGTATTATTATAAGAATAGTTAGAAATACTTTTAAAAGGAGAGTTATCTTTTAATTTATCTTAAAAAGTAAATATAGTATTTTTTAATATAAAGTAAGAAAGTATTTTATTTATAATAGAATTAATTAATACTAGTAGAGTAAAATAGCTAGAATCAATTCTATAACTTAATAAAAAGTAGTTAATTTAATTAGTAATAATTTCTCTATTAACTTTAATCGAAGTATTAATAGAATAATATATAGAAGTAAATATTATAGTAAAAGTAAATTAAAGAAGTATTAATAATTTATTAATATTATCTTATTATTTTAAGAAGTTTAAATACTAGACTAATTCTTATAAGAAAGTAACTTAATATTAAATTAATTTAATTCGATTCTAGTAATATCTAGTAAATTTAAAAGAAAGATCTTTTTAAATTATCTCTTTTAAAATTATACTAATAGAAACTAAAATATAAAATTGATAATAAAACTTTTTAAATAAAAATATTAGTTTTAAAGTAGTTATAAATAATATATAATACTTACTTTTAATAAAAGTAAACTTAAAATTATTATAAAAAAGTAAGTATAACTCCTTAATTAATTATTCTATAAACAAGAATAACTTTTATAAGAATAAACTTTTAAAGTAATTAAAAGTAATACTCTCGACTTAATTACTTATATATTTATAAACTTAGTATTTATTAAAATAAATATATATAATTAGTCTACTAAAAACTATATATTTCTATAAAAATAAAAAGATATTAAAACTATTATTAAGTTTATTAATAAGATTAGTAACTTGAGGAGATTAGATTAAATTGATATTAAATAAAAAAAAGTTATAAGTTAAATATATATAAGAAGGTAAATTATAAGTTTTATTAATTATTTAGATATAAATATATAAGGTTATTAAGTTATATTCGAGACTATATTATCTAAATATCTCTTTTATAAATAGCTTAGTTATTTTATAAAATAATTATTTATTAGAAACTTTTAATTTAATAATAAATTTTAATTACTTTATAAAGATAATTAGTTAATCTTTTATAGATTATATTTATTAAAGTTATATTAAAGGAAAAGTAGTTATAATATTAAGAGTAATATTAATAAAAATATAAATAAAGATTAATTTAGTAATTTAAATTTATTATAACTTTAACTATTTTTATTAAACTCTAACTTATATTTATAATTTTAAAATTAATTAAATTAATATAATTAGCTTACTATTTATTAAAAATAAAGTAAAATCTTAATTTTAAAGTTAAAAGAGTAGAATATTAGTTATCTTATTTTTTCTTTTATTTCTCTTTTTTATATTGATATTAGAATTTATAGAAGTATTATTAATATACTAAGCTTTTAAATTATTATTAATATTCTTTAAATTTCTAGGCTAATTATACTTTAAAAAGAGAATTATATTAAATATAGAATTTTAATCTTATTATAATATCTTAATACTTTTCTTAAATACTTCGTATTTAATATCTCGAGAAGAAGATATATTATTAAATAAGATTAGTTTATAAAAGTAAGATTTAAAGGAAATTATAAGAAAAATAGAAGTAGAAGTAAAAGTTATAAAAAGAAAGTAAATAAGTAAATAGTAGAAATAAAGAGGATAATAAAAGTAATAATATCTATATTACTATTTAGTAAAATAAACTTTCTTTTAATAACTTTAGTAGTTTCCTAAGTAAAAAGGATTATAAGTAAAGTATTATTTAGAAAGTTACTAATTAGCTAGAAGAATTAGTATTAAGTTATTAATAATATAATAATATATTATAGGAATTCGATAAAGAATAAGATTATACTATTTTTAGAATTAATAACTATAAAGTTAAAAGAGTTAAAAAGCTTTAAAAGCTTATATATATATAGTAGTTATATAAATTATATACTTAAAGTATATATATACTAAATATACTTATAAGTCTACTTTATTATTAAAAGTAATCTTAAGAATCTATTAGCTAAAGTTAGTATAATATATATAAAGATTATTTATATAATAAGTTTAATATATTCGGATTATTATAATAAGAGTTAAAAAACGAAAACATATTATTATTATTATTATTATTATTATTATTACTTTTATTTCTTTTCTAACTATTATCTTCTTTATTAGATAATTAATTTATAAAATACTACTTTAATTTATATAACTTAGTTAATATCTTGAAAAACTTCTAAATATTCTTTAAATCCTAATAATTAAAGATTAGTTTGATTTTAAAAATACTTAATAAGAAATTTACTTTATTAAAAACTCTTTACTTAGAAAATATTAATAACTTCTTAATAACTATTATTAAGATTTTAAAAATAAAGTAATATTTCTTTATTTTATAACTCTAATAGTAATTCAACTTCTTAATATATAGATAATTATAATAATAACTTTTCTTAAAATTATATAAAGTATTTCGAATATAATTAAAATAAAGAATATAATAATAGTTATTATAATTACTAAAGTTAGAATAATTCTAAATATTATTTTAAAAAGTTTTAATATCTTTACTAGATAATTATAAAAAGTTACTCGAAAAAGTACTTTTAATATTAATAAAAGAAATAAGCTAATTATTAGTTAAACTACTTTAATTAACTATTATATAAAGATTCTTTCAAGCTATTTAAAAATTAGTTAAAAGAATAATCAATTTATTATTATATTATAAAATTTAATTCGACGATTAAAATAATATTATATTTAAAATAGAATATTATATTAAAAACTAATTATATTATAAATCGTAATTATAATTAGAATACTTAAAATAGAAAATCAATTAGTTAAATATAAAGTAACTATTAAATTTAGAATTAATTTAAAAATCAAATAGTAAAAGACTAAAATTAAAGTAAATATATTTTATAAAATCTTAAGAGTATAATAAAGATAATTATAAGATAATTAGTTTACAAGTTTATATATATAAAAAGTTATAATTATAAAGAGTTTATAATAAAAGTATTAGCTAGTTTGAACTTTAAAATAAAGTAGATAATAACTTACTCTAATTTATAAAAGAAAATTTATTTTTTTTAAGATTAAAGATATAATCTAGTAAAAAAGATTTATAAAGAAAAAAGAATTTTAAAAGATTTTTATAAAGAGTAATTAGAGAATATATAGAAGTTTTATTTAGATAAAAATTAGAATAAACTAATTATATATATTAAATATAAAAAGAAGAAATTTAAAATTTAATTATATAAATAATTAGTAATTAAAAAGTAAAGAGATTAGAAAAGTAAAAAGAATTTAAAACTTATTAATAATAAAAGCTAAGTAATATCTATAATAATAGAATTATTATTAGTTAAAGATAGTTAATAATTAGAATTAGAAATACTAAAGTTAAAGATAAAAAAAATAAACTTACTAAATATTCTTAATTAAATAGAAGAAGAAGTTTATATATTATTATACTACTTATAAACTTATTATATAGTTTATTAAGTATAAGATAAATTAGTTAGAATTATTAATTCGTAAATATAGTTATAATAAAAACTATAATTAACTTAGTAAAAGTTATTATATTTATTTCTATTATTACTTTACTTACTTAAAAGTATATAATTATATTTAAATATAGTAAAAGCTTTTTCGAAACTTTTTAAAAAAGATTAGAAAGTATTAATATAAATTTACTAAAAGAATAAATAGAAAGTAATAATATTAATATTACTAGTATATAATATAAATAGAAGAAAGTAATTTAAGTATATATATTATAAAATTATTATTTTAAACTTTACTATTATAAAAATTTATTTATAATTATATTTAATTAAAGTAATAATAATAATAATAATTATTTAAAGTAATTTAATTTAATTAAAATAAATATTTACTAAATCAACTAAATACTAACTAAATAATACTAGTTATAATTTCTAAGTAATCTATTTTAAAAGTAATTACTTAATTATTAATCTTAAGTAAAATATACTAAAAAGATTAATTACAATTATATTTAATATTTTATTTATTCGAAATTTTCTTTAAGTTTATTATAGTTTAATACTTAAACTAAAAAGTATATTATAAAAAGAATTATATAGTATTTAGATTATATAATATTTAAGATTATAAAGTAGAATTAATTATCTAATTATATAAATATATAATTAGCTCTTCTAAATTGATTTATATTTATATAGATACTAAAACTTATAATACTTATTATAATATTATTAAAGATTAATAATCTTTATATATAATAGAAAGTTTTTACTAATATATTATAATCTTTATTTATATTTCCTTTATAAATTATAGAATTAAATAGAACTATTCTTTAAATAAAAGAATCTTACTAATCTTTATAAATAAAATAGTAAGTTTTAAAAAGAGAAGAATTAATTAATTATATCTTTATTACTTATATATACTTAACTATTATCTAACTATAATAAAATCTAAATTAAATATTTTACTATTTTATAAATTTTATAATTATAAGATTATTTTAAAAGAAAGTATAAAGAATAAACTTTATTATAATTTATTATATAAAATATTAATTAAAAAACTAAAGATTATTAAGAAATATCTTATTAAAAATTTAATAAAAAGATTTATTAAATTAAATTAAATTTTATTTATTATTTTAATTCTCTTTATTAAAAAGCTAAATAGATTATTATATTTTTATATTAACTTTTAAATACTTAATATATTTATTTATAAAAATTACTATTTATTATTATTTATTAATAAAACTTTTATTTATATTTTTTATATAAAAATCTTTACTAAACTAAATATTAAATAAATATTTTATTATATTAAAATAGACTTAGTTTTAGAAAAGTATATTATATTCTATATATATTATAAAGCTTATAAATGTAAAGTTATATTTTTCGAATTAACTAATAACTTTATAATATATTAATATTATATAAATAATATTCTCTTTAACTATTTAGATATTTTTTATATTATATATTTTAATAATATTTTAATCTACTTTAAAGATATATTTAAATATAAAGTTTATATTAAATTAGTTTTATAATATCTCTAAGATACTAGATTATAAACTAATCTTAAAAAATATAAATTTAATATTATTTATACTAAGTATTTAAAATTTATTATCTCGACTAATAATATAAAAGTAGATTTTAAGAAAGTTATTATAATATAATAATAAGTTTATCTTTTAATAGTAAAAGGTATATAATTATTTTTTAGATTTTATAATTTTTATAAATATTTTATTTATAATTTTAATATTATAATTATAACGATATATTATAAAAATCTAATAAAAGATAAGATTATATTATTCTTAGAATTAATAATTATAGAGTTAAGAGAGTTAAAGAGTTTTAAAAGTTTATATATATATAGTAATTATATAGGTTATATACTTAAAGTATATATATACTAAGTATATTTATAAGTTTACTTTATTACTAAGAGTAATCTTAAAAATCTATTAACTAAGATTAATATAATATATATAAAGATTATTTATATAATAAACTTAATATATCTAGATTATTATACTACTTCTCTCTTTAAGAAAATTTATTCTCAAGTATTTTAAATCTACTAATTTTATTAAGTAAAAATAACTAATAAGTATAAAAAGATTAGTTAATATATAAAAATTTAAATAAGTATAATAGATAAATTAAAATTATTATAAATCTACTTATAATTATATATCTAATTATCTAAAGAATTATTACTTTTATATTAAAGTTATAAGATAATCGCTTTTAAAATACTTATAATTATTTTCTTTTATTTAATATAGTTATAACTACTTTAAAAGAAATATTAGAAAACTAAATAGAAAGAGATTTTCTAAATAGAATATATTAAATAAATATAAAGTTATCTTGAAATTAAATATTTTATATTATATTAAGTTAGTATTATAATTAAACTATTATATATAATATTTTAAAGATTAATATTATTTATAATAAATAAAAATCTTCTTTACTTTCTATTCTTCTTTATTAGTAATATTAATAAATAGTAAAAAGTTATTAACTTAATTAGAAAATAGATTATTTAAAACTTTTCTTAATTTATTAATAGAGAATATAAAATATATCTTTATTATTTTAAATAATTTAAACTTAAAAAAGTAATTAACCTTTATAAAGATTTTAAAATATCTATTTATTAGAAAATCAAGCTTCTTAGAAGGTTATTAAAGAGATAAATATTTTATATCTAACTAGATATAATTACTAATATCGAAGTCGATTAGATAATATAATATATTAGTTATTTAGACTATATACTTTTAAACTTTCTTAATAACTTAGTAAATATATTTTAAAACTTTTAGATTTCTCTAAATATATATATATATATTAGTAATATTAAAGTTATTTACAAGTTATAATAAGTTATTTTCCTTCTAAGTTTATATATATTACAATTCTTAACTATATAGTATTTCGAATAAACTTATATTACTTAAAGATATATAAAGTAAAATCAACTAAATATAATCTATTATTAGTAGAAACTTAGACTAATTATTTTAATAATAATTAATAAAAGATTGAAATCTCTTTTATAAATATTAATTATAAATCTTAATTTAACTATCTATTTATAAGTAGTTAGTAATTAAAAGTTTAATCTAAATTTTTAATATAATATTAAACTCTTTCTAAAAAGTGGAGATAAATTATAAACTATAATTAAAGAGTATTATTATAAATAAGTTATAATATTAATAGATATATTATAAATATAATTAAGTTTATTTTTAAATATTAATTATTTTATAATATAGAATAGTAATTATTTATTTACTAAGATAATCGATAATAATTAGAATATTATTAAAATTATATTTATCTTTATTAAAATTATAATAGTCTATTATAATATATTCTTATATATATATAAGAATTAGTAAAAGGTAAAGTAATTTTAATATTTTATTATAAAAGATTAAACTTCTATAATAAATATAATAGTTATAAATATATATATATTAAGATAGTTAATTTATATTAGTAGTATAACTTAGTAAGTAAAAGAGTAATCTTCTTAATATTAAAATATATAGTTAATATAGAATTATATACTTTGTAAATAAGTAGTATATAAAAGTTCTAAATATTAAGAATAATAAAACGATTATTATATAAAAGAAAATTACTTTTAAAAGTTAAATAAAGATTATTATAAATAATTTAAACTTTTAAACTTTATAAACTCTTTAAGTTATAATTAGCTTTAAGAAAATAGTTAATAAGAAGAATTAAGAATAAAAAGAAGTTGAAAGTATTAAATATAATAATATTAGTTAATAAATTATTAAAGATCTTTAGATTAATCTAATTATTATATAAAAGTTATTATAATCTATTTTACTTCTTTTACTTATTTTATAATAATAGTTTATTAACTTTATAAGTTAGTATATTTATAAAAAGATTATTCTTTTTTAATCAATATATAATTAAGAAGTTATAATTTATAAGAAGTTTAATTTATTAAACTTATTATATATTTAAGAATTTAGTAGTTATAAAATATTCTAATATTTTATAATCTATATAAATATAGATTTAATATAAAATTAATATTAACTTAGTTTACTAGTTACTAAATAATTTAATAATTATAAGTATTTCTTTATTATATACTTTGTAATTCAATTTAGCTAATTATATTATCTTTAAAAAAAATATTATAAAGAGTTAATTATTATTATATTTTTATAAAAGTATATTTACTATAATATTATCTAATATATCTATTTCTAATATATAAAGAAGTAAATAGTTATAATATTGAAAAAGTAATATATTTATTAATATATATTTAAATATATCGAAGACTAGTTAGTAACTTTCGTTAAAGTAAAATAAAGTATTAGCTTTAATTAAGTTAATAAATAGTTTAGCTATAATATTAAAATTATAAATAAAATATTTATAGAAATTACAAAATCTAAGAAATAATTATATATCTTTTATTATTAAAGAATAAACCTATTATTATATTATAGTAACCTTCTTAGAGTTTACTTTTATATTATTAGTCGAGATAATAAATTTTAAATACTTAGTATAGATAATATCAAATTTATATTTTTTAAGATTAGTTTATAATCTAGTATCTTAAAGATATTATAAAACTAGTTTAATATAAGTTTTATACTTAAATATATCTTTAAAGTAGATTAAAATATTATCGAAGTATATAATATAAAAAATATCTAAATAGTTAAAAAGAATATTATTTATATAATATTAATATATTATAAAGCTATTAATTAATTTAAAAGATATAACTTTATATTTATAAACTTTATAATATATATAGAATATAATATACTTTTCTAAAACTAAATCTATTTAGATATAATAAAATATTTATTTAATATCTAACTTAGTAAAGATTTTTATATAAGAGATATAAATAAAAGTTTTATTAATAAGTAATAATAAGTAGTAATTCTTATAAATAAGTATATTAAGTATTTAAAAATCGATATAAAAATATAATAATCTATTTAACTTTTTAATAAAGAAAATTAGAATAATAAATAAAATTTAATTTAATTCGATAAATCCTTTTACTAAATTCTTAATAAAATATTTCTTAATAGTCTTTAGTTCTTTAATTAATATCTTATATAATAAGTTATAACGAAGTTTATTCTTTATATTTTCTTCTAAAGTAATTTTATAATTATAAAGATAATAAAGTAGTAAAGTATTTAACTTAGATTTAAAGAATATAATTAAGAATTCTTAGTATTTATTAAAGATTGAAAGTTTAATATTAATTTCAAATAAAAAAGCTATAATAGTTAGTTAAAATTAAAAGATAAAATATAATTATTTAAATAATAAAAAAGTAATTTATTTATTTTCCTAGTTAGTTTATTACTCTTTAAATAATTAATCGATTTTATAAATCAAAATAGTATTTAATTTATATTAATTATCTTAATAATAAAATATATAAAAAGTAGTTCTAAAGATTATATATAAGTTGATAATCTTTTTCGAATAATTTACTTAAAGTTTCTAAAGAGGTTTAGACTTTCTAGTAATAACTAAGAGTTATATTAACTATTTATTTTTAAAAATAATCTCTATTATCTTAAATATATAAACTTAATCTTTTAGGAAAATCTTATATAACTTAAGTAATTATAGAATTATAAATATAATTATAATAAAGATTAATTTAGCTTTTTAAACTACTAAATAAAATAAAATTTCTTTTACTTTAGTATATTATAATATTATTAATATAAATATTAAAATAGTTATCTAGTTATCTAAATAATTAATATCAATTTATTATTTTTAGTATTTATCTAATTTATAATCTTACTAATCTATATTCTTTTAATATTTATAGTTGATTATATAAAGATTAAAGTTAATATAAATATATATTATAAATCGAGAGTAAATTTAACTAGAAAGTAAATTTATAAACTAATATAACTAATATTATTTATAGTTTAGAAGAATTTAATTTTCGAATAATTATATTCTTTTAAAGATTATAAAGTATATAAAATAAATAATTAAAAAAAAAGTATAAGTCTAAAATCGATTATTAATAAATAAATTTAAATAAATATAATAAAAGATTTCTTAACCTTTTTTACTATTATAGCCTTTAACTAGTAAAAGTATTTTCAATCTTTTTATTATAACTCTTTAAATAGAGTTAAATATATTAAAGAATATAATATTAATAAAAGTAAAGTTATTTACTTCTAAGTTAATAAGAATTTTAATTTAAAATAAATATTGATTTCTTACTAATATATAAAAGAATATTATATACTTTCCTTTTAATAGTTTAATTAAATCTAAATATTTTATATCTCTAATTCTATCTAATAAAAAGTTTTTTACTAGATATAGTCTTTTACTCGATTATTAATTATATAAGTAGTAATAATAGTTTTAACTTTATATTTATCTTCTTACTTTTATTTACTTATAATATTAAGGTATTCCTCTATTTAATTAAAAGAGTTAATATCAATAGTATTAATATAATAAAGAGTATTATTATAGAAATAGTTAAAAATACTTTTAAAAGAAAAATTATCTTTTAATCTACTTTAAAAAGTAAGTATAATATTCTTTAATATAAAGTAAAAGAATATTTTATTTATAATAAAATTAGTTAATACTAGTAAAATAAAATAATTAAAATTAATTTTATAATTTAGTAAAAGGTAGTTAATTTAATTAGTAATAATTTTTTTATTAACTTTGATTAGAGTATTAGTAAGATAATATATAGAAGTAGATATTATAGAAATATAAATAAATCAAAGTAATACTAATAACTTATTAATATTATCTTATTGTTTTAAGAAGTTTAAATATTAGACTAATTCTTATAAAGAAATAATCTAATATTAAATTAATTTAATCCGATTCTAGTAATATTTAATAAGTTTAAAAAAAAGATTCTTTTAGATTATCTTTTCTAAGACTTTATTAATAAAAGTTAGAATATAAAGTTAATAATAGAATTTCTTAAATAAAGATATTAATCTTAAAATAATTATAAATAATATATAATACTTGTTTTTAATAAAAGTAGACTTAGAATTATTATAGAAAAGTAAATATAACTCTTTAACTAATTATTTTATAAACAAAGATAGTTTTTATAAGAATAAATCTTCGAAGTAATTAAAAGTAATATCTTTAACTTGATTATTAATATACTTATAAACTTGATATTTATTAAAGTAAATATATATAACTAGTTTATTAAAAACTATATATTTCTATAAAGATAAAAGAATATTAAAATTATTATTAAACTTATTAATAAAATTAATAATTTAGAGAAGTTAGATTAAATTGATATTAAATAAAAAGAGATTATAAATTAAATATATATAAGAAAGTAGATTATAAACTTTATTAGTCTTTTAGATATAAATATATAAAGTTATTAAATTATATTTAAAATTATATTATTTAAATATCT